>BPLR01012050.1:0-87271 GCA_021605095.1 Caerostris extrusa | reverse complement strand
TCCTTTGTAATTTCTTTAAATTCTAAATTTGAAATATCATATTTTTTCTCAATAAATTATACAAAGTTAAAAATTTTCGATTTTACTAAAATAGTCCAACGTTGTGTCATAACTGCTTACATATATTCATAAATCCATTTGTTGATGTTTCACAAATAAATGTCAATTTTTTTGTCATTGTGCACTGTGCATCAAAAGGCAGTTGCATCGTTGGCAAAGGGTCCACTTCTATGAATTGCGGTTGAAATCTTTCCAAATTATTCTTGTTGGTCCTTTATTGTTATGTCTTTTTCGGTTTTAGCTATTCATCTATTGAAAGAAAGATTAGCCTTTTCATGGGTATTTTTATTTTCTGACATTCTTTTTAGTTGCGTGTTGGCATAGTTCGTATTTTTCCATTTTTATATGAATAGCAACTTCTTTCAGATTCATCTATGGAATATGCATTAAACTATTTCATGCTGTGCTTTTCATTGTGGTGAAGGTTTGCAGTAAAATGTAATGTGTCTTTTTTTTCAATTTTATATATAGTATTCTTGAATGTTTATAAGTATTCATGTAATGTTACAAATATTATAACTTTATAACTAAAGATGAGAAGACCAATTTCTTTTATTATTTTCTTATTCCGACTCATTTATCTAATGCAATTGCCGCGTGAAATGAAAATATAGGGATAATTTGGTTCAAAACACACTGAAAAATGTAGGACAACAAAATTTCTTCTCTGAGAATAAAATAGGCATTTATTATTAATTTTGACTTGCCGAATTCATTCCAACCAACCTGCATGTAAGTTGCAGAAGTTATCATAGAAGCACAAGTTAGGCGAATAACGATATTGATGTTAAAATAAGAAAATATATGAAAACAGCAAATAATGCTGTCAAATGAAAGTAATGCTGATTATTCACTTTTTTTAATGGATTTCTATCGACTGATTTTTACAGAATAGATATGTCTGTGTTAAAATAAATCATACAAGCTTGATAATATTTCAACTGTGTACGTTATTATGTCATATCATGTTTAATTTAATGTTATATCCGGTTATAAATATTAATTGCATGACAAAGTTTTGTAAATTAGCTCTATATTTTGTTAACAGAGTAAGAAAAATGTACTGCATATAGTGCAAAAAATAAAAATTATCGTTTGGTTATTTTTTTCCACAATTTCAATAATTCCTATTTTTATTTAAATTAAAATGTTAATTATTCTTAAAATTGAATGTAAAATTAAATATATGTCGTTCGAGAACCAATGTATGTCACCTCAATTTCACCTTCAATTCCTCTTATCTCTAAAATAAAACTTGGAAAAGTAGTGTCAATTAAAACATATTAAAAAAGGAAAATAAGCAATATTTGAAAAGCAATGCAAGTTTAGAAATACAAGTTTTATTTCAATATAACTTTTCTCCGGCATTTGTGAAAGATGAAGATCAAAGTTTAACACTACTTTAAATGCTATTTCGCCTAAATCATTTCAAAGATGTATTCATTTTTCCTTTTTGATTTTATACCTTTTCAAATCTCAATCTGTAACAAATTTGCGAGAAAGCAATTCAACAACTTCCAGCTTTTTAAACACGACAGGGTGACTCTTTTCAATAGTAAGCTTTTATCTTAAAATTCCTTTGAAGAAACTCGATTAATGTATCCTCTATTTAAGGAAACGTATCGTTGATGCCTTTCAATGTACCAGTGTGAGAGTTAGCTTTCATTTTTCAAAAACTCTCAACAGTAAAACCTATGATTTAATTACGATTACTTGAGATTTAAATGGTTAGAACGCATTAATGTTAAACATCTACTTTTATCTATTATATCGTTTTATAATTTCACTCCTAATTTAACAGATTGGTTATTTCTAAGAAATAGTGCAGGCATCCGATTTAAGTGGTTTGGTTCGAAACCCGGCAATATGACGGCAAAACAACAGCTTTCATATCCATATTGTGAATAGACACAACGAATACGAATGGTTGAATACAGACAGATACGAAATGGTGTTCGATTTATTCCATGCATATATAGGAAAAACTTCATAGTATATCTAAAAATAAGAATTATATCAAAAGTTTCCCATGTTAGGTTTCGAACCAGGATGAACAAATTTCGTTAGCCACCTGGCGGACTTATAAGTTCTCATTATGATTGTGAAAATACTCTAGTAAAATTTTACTTTTTTTTTCTTTTTTTTTTGAAACTGTTATTAATCCAATGATTTATTTGCTTCTTCTGATCTTCAATTTCTAAGAAACATCAAAAGTTTAAACTTTTATATTTCGAAAAACAATTCTAATTTTATACAGCAATTTTCATGAATGTTTCACGTCACTCACAAAATATTTCAAGTTTTGATTTAATAATGTTTGCACCAAAATTAAATAAATTAGTTGCAAATTAATAAATGGTATTTTAAAAAAATTACGAATGAAATTCGTAATACAATTGTATATTTTTAAAAAAGGCTATCAACGACCGTAGTAAAAATATAGGAAATTTCATATAAAATTACAACAACAGTAACTGTAGTCAAAATTGATATTGAAGAAAACTATTTGTATTATGGAAATTGGGTAAAACAAAGTTGATTGAGGGTTTTATTTCATAGTAAATGCTATAAATTACTAAAATAAAATGAGATACTTTACAATTAAATGTATCGCCAATATCATTTAGTTTTTTCAAGATCACATCATATCGGCAATATATTTTCCGTACAATATTAAATTTAAAAACAATAAGTATGCTCAGTTTATTTAAACATTGCTCATAAATTACTAATTAAAATATTAATTATTAACTTATTAAATATTAATATTATATTTTAATTAAAATACTTTTATTTTCCAAAAAGAAGAATTTATTACCTTATCAATTCAAATCAGTAGACAATTTTAAATCGAGTTGGAGAAATTTGATAGTAAAAGAAATAACAAGAATATTTATCCAAGGAAAAGCAAATAATAGAGCATAAAATTATTTAAAAGAATTAGGAGATTGGAAATCATGACCTTCTATGATTAATTGACCATTTTAAAGGGAAAATCACTTAATGAGTAGTTTCTAACAAATCAATATAATTAAAAAAAATCCTTTTTGTCCAATTCCATAATAAATTGTTCAAACTAAATTAATTAGAGTTAATTGATTCATTTTATAGCACACTAGCCAATATAAATGAAGGCCTCTTATATCACTGTCATAACAAACTGACCACTTCAAATGAAATCAATATACGCTACCATAATTGACTGTTGATTTATGTATAAATAGTCTAACATATAACTCCATAATAAATTGAAAATCTTAGCTGAAATTCCACCTACATATTGAAGTCTAAGATGTGCTATCCAATTTGTCTGAACGACACGTCATTAAAATTCACTTCCAAAATAAGCGGACAATCTAATTGAAATACCCCTAAAAATCCACTAATTCAATTTATCTCAATAAAATGCTGGCTGATCTAAATAAAACAATAAATCGGCAATAGTTAAGTGAATACCGAAGAAAATGAGATAAAGTGACCAAAGATAAAGATCACAGGCTTTATTGTCTTTGAGATGTTCAATAGGGGTTTGAATGGCCGAGTGTCTAGTGCTCTGGCACTCTGTGCCATGGATATTTGTAGTGGTCCGGGATCCACTTTAAGCCGTAGGTCCCGGTCTCCTATGACTGTAAGAGCGTCACGGAGCCAAAGTCAGACTTCTACCTACGGGTGCTCCATCACAACAGAAGCTGCATCCCTCTTCCCTCCTTCCATGAGGGACATGACAACAACAACCTGTTCAATAGAAGGTGAATATATATTAATGAATTAAAAATATATAAGCATTTTTTTCGCGAGTCGACTCAATAAACGTATATATATATATATATATATATATATATATATATATATATATATATATATATATTATATATATAATAATATATACAGTAAAAATTACCTTGAAAAAAATCTAAGAACTCATATTGTTTTTTACCTAAACAAATATCTGCATAGCATGTTTCCTTACGTACCATTTTCCATCCAAACTGTTTGCCTTTAAAACCAATAGCGCCTTGAAGACCCCACTTCAATCTCAGACAAAATGCCCTCTGGTTTTTGCCCAAATGACCCCTTGCGCTGTATAAACGCGCTGGAAACACGGACCACAGAAGTGTAATTAGAGAAACAATTGCCCGTTGTACACAGCAGTAAAGAACCTAACAGCGTCCAGCCTTCGGTGAGCGCTCTTCTGAAAGGCGTGCTAAGGGAAACGGCTTCTAAAAGCAGAAGAACGCTGTGGCCGGCGAGACTTTTTTTTTTTTCTTTTTTTTTGTGTTTTCCATTCGGAAGTGTTTTCTGGCATCGGAGAATGTGCCTTTAAATTAAGTAAATGAGAACGGAAAGTATTTTTCTTAATTTCATTAGTTTTGCTTGAGCGAAATTCGAGAAGGTTTTCGTTCCGCTTTTAGGCTGAAGAAAATGTATTATTAAGTACGATTTTTGTGTCATAAATAAAGTTACTCTGACAGAATTTACACATTTTCAATTTACTGTATTTCTATTTATTTTATTTTATTCTTTCTTTTGGCATGATATTCTGAAGAAAAATACATTAGATTACTGTTGCATTATGATAAATGTTAATATTGGCAAGTATATTTGTATGATGTGTATGTATTGATTGAAAAATTTCTTGTTTCATGTAATACAAGCTATATTTAATGCATTATTTAGTATGTTGATATCTCATGTAATCATATAATAAGATTTCAACTGATCTTTGGAAGCCTTTGATCTGACTTTTGACACATCTATCTTATTTATATAAAATACTGTTGAAAGTAAAGAAATATAAGAAATTACTTTTTACCGTAAAGTATTATGAAAAGCTTCATTATTTTCACGCAATTAATTTTATTATGAAGCAAAATTTGTCATTAATACAAAATCATGAACGAAATAAATAAATAAAAGCCTCAATAAATGCAATAAAAACTCATATATAATTAAATTAATTGTATTTTTTATTAATATTGTATAATATGTCTTTTATTTAATTTTTTTTTACTTTGTGTGGTATAATTTTATCAACAACTTTTCATTATTTTCTAGCAAAATTAATTCAAATAGGTGTCGACATTTGAAGACATACATAAGAGTTTTCATGTGCCAAAAAGTTTTTAAATGTTTCTCAAACTTTTAAAGAATTATTTTCTTCAGAAAATTATTCATTTTTATTGAATGCTTAATATTGAGACTATAATAAGTTGCTTTTTACTTAATGCAAATAACTTTCTGTTGTGTTATATAATTGTGTGAATTACCCAAATTAAGAAATTGGATAACAATTTATGAAACTAAATTTTAAACACAAAGTACATTGCAACATTTTTGGTAAATTTTCCTTTTAAATTAATATTTAAAATTATACTCCAAAAACACAATTTATTTAAGTTTAAAAACTAAAAATAGATATATTTGTAAGATAGATAAGCAAAACAACTTTAAAAAACAAATTTCTAAAGATGAAACTTTTATGTTTGGAGCAGCTTTTAGGCCAATCTGAAAAGCTTGTTTTCAGCCCATTTTGATAAGGCATTTCTCTTATGAGAAAGACGTTAAGATTATGCAACGGCCTAACAGGAAAAAAAAAAAAAACTACTCGATTAATCATAGCTGTCAACTTTTCAACGGATCCGTATGCAATTTTTTTTTTTTCTCTAATAGAAATATCCGGCAAAGCAAGGCATTCATTTCGTTTTTCATGTTTAATAAAATTTCCATTTAAGCAGAGATTCGTTCTAAACCTTAAGTAGTTTCTGAAAAGTAAATGTTGCATTTAAATATTGTTTTAAATAATATTATGTATACCTTAGATATTTTTTTATAAATATATTTTGAGGTTAAATTAAAATCAAACAAAATAAAACAATTCTATATAACAAACAAATTTAATTTAATTAAAATGTTATTTTGAACACATTTTTAGCATTGTGTTTGTTCTGGATAGAATGGATGGATCTAAGTTTTTAGGGGCTAAATTAACATTTTTTAATATACCTAATTTAAATAAATTTAATAATCTTGCACTATTGCCTTCTTTAATAAAATCATTAATCAAAAATATTTCTGCCAATTGATTAATCAGATGGTAGCAATATTGGCAAATATTTTAAGAAAAATATTCTCATTACAACAGCATTTTTAGTTTAGAAATATTTTTATGATATAATCATTTGAGCCAAGTTACATATTTCCCTAATACAGAGAATGAAATCCGGATAATGCTTATGAACTCAGATCCCTGAGTTCATAAGCATTATCCGCAAGTTGACAGTTAAAATTTACGATTTAATAAATTAAAAATATTTTGATAGAATTATATACTCCAGACTTCCTTAGCAAAAATATTAAAATAAAACATTTATATTTAATAGAAGGCATCAATAGTTTTTTAAAAGAATTTGCCTTATCACTCTCATATAAGACATCCTACACTATGTTACACATTATATGTAAAAACCCAATTCTAGAATCCAAAGTTGTCTACAAGGCATACAAGGCTAGGCAGCTTAATTTAAAACTAAAACGCATGAAGTACAGAAAGGCCTTCATTCTAGTACTTCAAATTTTCCCTTTTACGAATTTCGCCTTCCGATAAATTCAAATAACTAAATGAATTTTAAGTTTCGCAGAACGCTGTCATAAATTGGGGAAGTACTTTGGATAATTTCATAAAGTTTTCTCTTCAGTTTCTGGCCTTGGAGCATTTAGGCGGAGAGGCCTTTAGTAGTTTAGCAAAGAACTGCATACCTTCCAGTGTAATTAGGACTCCACTCTATCTGGGTCTCGTAATCTAATATGTTCGAGTATTTCTGCATCCGTCACAATTTCTTCTGATGCCAGCACTTCATTGGGAATTGCATTAGGTTAAAAAATTTCAAACTGCATTTTCTTGAAGTTTTATAATTTTGAATGACAACCGATCGATCATGAATGGTGAACAGCAATATTTGTGTCAAAATAAATTTGATTCTCTGATTGAAAATATTGAAATTGGCATTTCATTTATTGAAATTGACTTTAAAAAATGACAGATTGCATTTAAATTTTTCTTCCCTCTTTGATTAAAGTGATCTAGAAAATTGGGAAGGACAAAAGGTTAAATGTGCCTGCTATTTTATGAATTTATTTAATTAAACTGTAAAGACCATTGCATTTCTTTAAGAATTATAATGGTTGATGTAATGAAATCTAATGTATAAGGATGAATGTTAAAATAGTAGCGATATTGATTGTATAAATATTTATTTTAACTAAAATTATAATACTGAATAATTTATGTGAATCCATTATAATTTTCCTAAGTTTAGTTCAATTTACCTAAAGTTTTCATCAGAATTTAAAAAAGAAAATTTTTACTGTAATTGAAATTTTTTTTTAAAACAGTACTTAAAAAAACCTAATTATTTATAACTACATCAAACTATTTTGAGCAAGAATGCACAGAATGTGGTCGCAGGCATGATTACAAGAGATTTTCCTTTTTATTTTTAGGTTGTCCATCTAGTCATTTAATTCACATGATTGGTTGATTTTTAAATTGATTTCCAAACTTTATATGTGGAAAACATAAATAAATTTCAAATGCAACATGATGCATGTATGATGATATACAAATTATATATCTTTTACAACCTAACTAAAATCATCATCAAACTGAAACTTGAAATATTTTAAACATTTGAGAATTTTTAAATATTAATCTATGGATTGCACTAACTTCCAAATGGAAACATTAAGAGGTTCGTGCTAAATTCGATGAAAGCTGAAAATTGTGATTCAGTAAGATGATTATCCTGTTCAAAAATAGTCCATACTTTTAAATTGGTAATGTAACACCATAAAGCGGACAATCCAACGTTGTAATGGGTTAAATAAGAAGAAATAAATAATTCACTGATGTGGTGTTTCCATTTTAAAGAGATCAGTGCTTTTAGAGTGGCAAACAAACACACTAAATTGGTGTTAAATTGTGTTAATGAGTTAAATGTGAAGAAATCCAATGTTTCACAAAAGCAGTGTCTTTATGTTTTACTGTTAAATTAACACACTGAATTGGTTCACACAAAAGATTAATAGTTTAAACAAAAAAGAAGAAAATATCATGAATATAGCAACGACTTTAACAAGCATACATTAAAAGATATAATGGATAAATTAATTGACTTTTCTTGTATTCTTTGCTACAAAAAGTATAATTTTGTGGCATATTATTCTATCAATGTGTACAGCATATTATATGAAAATAATTTTGTTTTGGAGATAAAGGAAATTTACTTATACATTTCATCCAGTTAAAAGGGAAAACAATACAACCTATTTTACTTTCACCAAAACAAAAGTTATTATATCAGTCAAATGGTTTTAAAGATCCATTTACGAAATTTAAAAGAACATCCGATGTAAAAAGAAAATAATAAATAAATAACAATTTCTTAACAAAAAACTCAAAGGCTAGTCTTTTTTGTTTCGATTTTTTACGGAAGTCCTTTTTCTTCATTATTCTTATCTAAAAACAGAGATATGGCTATGTTCCTTAAGGCAATGTAACTGTAATTGCTTGCATGAATAACTATAATGAAACAAAATAAAATAAAACAAAATTTTTGAATAATGAAACAGCATCTAGTTGCATATATAGATGTTGTCCATAAAAAATATATTCTAGATATTCTATATAAAGTTTCCAAATATTTTATTCTGTTACTATTATTTATTCCTCGTGGAGAAAATGTATGCAGTTTTGGTACGTTTAAAAAAATATTCACCAAATAATAATGAAAAAAATATTGAACCCCAGTTTTCGAAGGTTAATAATGAAGACTTTGCTTATCAACGCCCTTAACTGTTATTTTTCGAATTACTTTTAGTGTAAATTTATTTCTAATAATACTATTAAGATATTCTGAAAATTTGCAAGTATTCTAATGAAAACTTTTTGATGCAAATAGTTGGAACTTAACTCTATTTAGTTATAAATAAAATTTGCAATATTTCGTTCCATAGATAAATTTAAAAACACGAATATACAGAATACAGATTAAAAAAATTCACATATGGAAATAATTAAAAAGGAAAATTAGTTTGAGTGAAAAAAGTTACAATCATATTTCCTATGAAAAGCATGATATACATATTACAACGATGTCATAAATTTTAATTTCAATACCCAATTAAGCACTTTATAAGATATATAACAATGATTGCAAGCATTGTAAATATCATAAGTAAATTAATTTATAACAATTAAGTGTCAACCAAATTCTTAAGTGCGTATTAATTTTTAGACTCAGATAGCTACATTTAATTACAAAGAAAATTTACAATATTTTGTAAATTTGTAAAAATTAAAAGACACAAAAAACACATAATACTGATTAAACATAATACATACACATAATACTGATTAATACTGATTAAAAGATATAATTAAAGGGAAAACAAAAAAAAGAATTTTTAAAATATTACTGTATTTTCTCGTAAAATGCTATACAAATAATATTTACAATGTAATAAACTTTAATTTGGGTTCGCAATTACGCAGTTTGTAAAAATGATTTTCAGTGGAATAAATATGATCAGCAAACAGAACATTCAGTTTTTCGCAGTGTTTCAGTAAGATCAAAGCAACTTATGAGTTTTGTTCTAAACAAAGATTAAAATATAATTAAATATATTAAAAAGCTGGAATTGTTAGCTATTAGTATATATAAAGCAAAAAGACGAAAAGATTTCTGATGAAAAATCATTATTCTATGAACTTAACGTGAATTTCTATTTTAGTTTCAAATTTTGTTTGCAAACAAAATCGTTTAATTCTGATATTTAATTTTTGAAAATAGATTCTACTTCTCCTTTACTAATGGTGGAAACTATTGGTAAAAAGACATTTAGTAGTTAAAAATTATTATGAAGGAAAAACTGCATTGCTATATTAAGATGAACGCAACTGATTGAATTTTGTTTTAAACTAAGATTAAAATATATTTACTTAAATATAAAAAAAAAAAATTGGAATTCTTAGTAATTGATAATTACAAGGCAAAAGATAAAACGATTTCTGATAAAAAAAAAAAATCGTTTGTATCTGAGCTTGAAACGAATATTTATTTTAATTCTAATTTTTGTTTTGCATTCAAAATCGTTTGATTCTGACAATGTACCATTATGAGTAAATCCTATTTCTTCTTTTCTAATGGTGAAAACGAAATGTAAAAAGACATTTTGAAGTTAAATCTTATTATGTTTGAAAAATTTTGTTTCTCTGTGTTCTGAACATCAAATATTGAAAGCAAGTAAATAATGTAACTCGCCTTGTTTTCATTCAATTAGGTTGAGGATCTTTGATTTTAAAAACTTACTAATTTGTTATTTGTTTAATGTAAATTTCTTTATTTTTCTTGGAAGAATCTCGTAAAAAGTGTGATGTTTAAACAAATAGAATGAAAATATGATAACAACTCTTTTATTTATCTAATCGAGATATGTTTGAATAATGAATTTCCTTAAATGAATAATAAATAATGGATAAAAAATAAATATTGCAAAGAGTAAATATTAGTTTCATTTCCATATTCCGTTCAATGAGGTGTTAATGTTGATTTCAATAAATTACCTTACAAAAACTTTATCTCAATCTTCATTATGACGGTTCAGAGATTCGGAGTGGCATTATGGATAACATGTGAGATTTCCGAATAAAATTCTTATTACTCGAAACTGAGCAAACGATGAAGAGTCAAAAGCTGTTGTGCATATGCAGTGAAAGAGCACGATAAATTTATGGGACAGAAAGCTCTACCATTGGAGTATAGAAGAACAGCCACTGCCACCACACTAAACTTTCCGTAGCATATTATTGGTACTGTGCAAAACGTTGCAAACACCAACTTCATGCACTTTCAATATATTGCATTTTATAATCATCATCTCCATCAATGACGCAAAAGCCCCATGTTTCCTACTGGCAGATTTCGAGACACGGATGATTTTTTTTTACGGTGTAAGGTTGTCAGTCTACGCCCAAAGCTCTGCTTTCATATTAGATCGGGACCTACGATTTAAAAAGGGTTCCGAACCACTACAAATATCCATGGCACCGACGGGATTCGAACAAAAACCTGTGGTATTAGAGCCAGAGAATATTACTTATATATACCATACAAATGATTTTTGACCTCAGGTCAAAGAGCTCTATATTCAAAAATAACAATAATCTTCGGAATATCACTAATTGGATATCGCTAATTGAAATTATGAATTTGTGTTTATGTATTCGTGTCATAAGATTTAAAAATGTCCTTATGAGGCATCAGGAGATGGCTGGCTTCCTTTAAAAATAGTTTCTTTTATCATAACATAATGTTATCCTGGTATGAGATTCATGACATGATGAAATTATATGGATCTTTAAAATAAATTTAGATTTGTGAAAAAAAATAAAAGTGATAGGAAGAGTTTTTAAAAAAATATAAAAGCAAATATTTCGATTCATTTACAGCTAAAAAAAGTAAACAATTCTTTTGAAAATTCTGGTATGATAGTAGACCTTTTCCATCCTAAGCGCCAAAAGCAAACAATTTGTAATAACCAAAGAAAAACATTGTTGCTAAAAATAGCCAAGCTGCCATAGTCCATGTTTAACTACAATGTGTGATGTGTGATAATGTAACAAATATGTTTACTCAAGCACGAAAGCCCAATGCAAGCTCTATTATATTATTACTCTATGGCTATTCTGGCATCATTTCAGTTTCGTATATAAGAAAATTTACTCACCATAAGAATCTGCATGTATGAACAATGGTAATAATAATTAAATCCCTGCATTTCTATTTTTGCATAATATACAACAGCAACCTCATAATTACTCTTTAAGGCAAATTATTTATAATTAAATTATTAATTTAAATTATTTAAGTAATAATTCATTCTAATGATTGTTTAACTTACATCTGAATCATTAAGATTAGAATTTCTTGTAAAGTAGCCAAATAAACTTCCCAGCCTCCACCTCCAGTCTAAAATTTCGGTAACACAATGTAGATCCTGTGTAGAACACTGAAAGGACCAATATGGTGTACCCGGAATACATTGCAACTATACCATAAAAATGACTTTTGACGTCAGATCAAAGGACTCGGTATTCAAAAACAACAACAATCTTCGGAAAGTCACAAATTGCGACGTTATAGGAATTATAAGATATGTATTTATGACTACATATTCGTGCCTTAAGATTTTAAATAATCCGATGAGAGCTCAATAAATAGCCGGCTTCCTTTAAAAGGAATTCATTTTATCATATCATAATGTCATCCTGGCATGCGGTCTATGACATTACGAAAATACATGGAGCTATAAAATAAATCTTAGATTTGTATAAAAATATAAGTGGTAAGAAAATTTGTTAACAGAACATAAAACCAAATATTTCGATTTATTAATAGCCGAAACAGTAAACATTTTTAAAAATCGTTGTATGATAGTACACGCCTTTCACTCTTCGCGCCAAAAGCCTAAATTTGTAATAACCAAAGTAAAACATTGTTGCTAAAAATTTCCAAGCTGCCATCGTACATATTAAATTACAAAGTATGATCGTACAAAATATTTGCCTTAATCAGGAAAGCCAAATGGAATCTCTATTATATTATTACTCTATGGTTATTATGGCATCATTTCAGTTTTCGTATATTATCAAATTTACCCATAGTAAACATTTACATGTCTTAACAATGGCAATAATAAAATCGTTGGATTTTATTATTACGGTTTACGTATTTTAACAACAGCAAACACGTAATTACTCTTTAAGGCAAATTATTTCGGAAACAATTATCTTTCGAAACACTTTTCCTATCTTTCAGAAGATCAGTAAATTTTTCCTTTTAATAACTATCTTTCACCTTTTAATAACAGACCAAGACAAACGAAGTTTTCTTGTGTGCTAACAAATCATTATCAGAGTTGTTACGTCTAATTACAGCCACTGCTTAATAAGTATCACAGAGCGTGATGATACTGGACATTTCGGAGCTTCAGAATAATAACTCAAACTCAGCAAACGAAAATGCTAAATTACCTCCCTCAATAATTTAGGATTAAAAGAGAAAGATAATGACGCACAAAAAGAAAGCTGCGAAGTAATAATTCATTCTAATGATTGTTTAACTTACATCTGAATCATTAAGATTAGAATTTCTTGTAAAGTAGCCAAATAAACACATCGAATATCACTGTATCTATTCTTCCCTTTTATTAGATTTATATTCAAAGCACTTTTTTTATTTTTGAATGGGTGATTCTCCATTTTGTCTTATGACAGTTAGTGTGATTCACAAAATACTACGCATATCGTATAAAATCTTCTAGGAATATAATAAATTTTCATGCAGAGCGTTGGTTCCTCTATATCTATAATTCGTCTCATAAACAAAGCTTTTTGACCACTTAACTGTAGTAACAACACACCCGTTTATCATTGATCCTAGGTGGAAAATTTGGCTAAAAAAAGACTGATTGGTTTGGTTTGTCGCTCTACGGTCATCCTGTGCACACGAGAGTTAAACAGACCGGGACCTACAGTAAAAAGAAATAAATAGTTATTTTATGAAACAGCGTTTGCAAAGCGATTTGATGCAAAATTCGAAACTTTGAAGTTAAGTCAACACGCTTTGCTGAATGACACAATTTTTTAATTATTTTCCTTATATAATTTTAGACCTCATATTCCACTGATTCCTCGTATGATGATGCATATCGCGAATATTCCCCAATGGCCAATATTTTGAAAATTTTAAGTTAGTGGATGTCTTTCTAATATTAATTGGGGAACATTTGCTTTTGAGACAGGAAAAGATCTCACTACCACCATGCATCCGGGGTGTTCCTATAAGAGGCTTTATACAGACTATGATAATTGTCATTATTATGCCCGTTTCCGATTTTCAAAACTACTACTCCGCTGTGAGCTGAGAACTTTCTTTCTAACTAGCTAGCTTTCTTTGTTTCTAGCTTTGTGCTAACTTTCAATAGATAACCTTGCTATCGATACGAAACGCTTTATGCACGTTGTTAAAATCGCAATTAAGTTTCTTAGTTTTTAAAATAGTAAATCTAAACAATATAGTCAAAGTATTCTAAACTGAGTCCTAGACAAGTGGACGAATAATAGTGCTCAATATTACCAACAACTGCATGTGTTAAAAATATTTTTTTAACTACCAGTATAGTGAATTTTTTTGTATTGATATAACTCTCATTGCTTAAATAATATGAAATTGTATAAAAACCTCAATGTGATAACAGTTTTTAAATTTAATAAATAAGTCAGTTTGAAGGGAAAATCCAAAATATTTCCTTTTGCATAGGAAATGGAGGAATTAACAGAGATTAAAATGTTTAACCATTCTTCAATACCTTTCTGAAATTTCTATTATAAACATAAATGACTTCTTTTTAAGTATGCCTCTGTTCTGTACTATGTTAGCTAAATTTTATCTTTTAGTTCCATCTTTTTCAGAAATTTTTGTTATAATTTCTAAGCCTTTGCTTTTTTTGTCTTTTATTTCCATAAAAAAATTTTGCTTTATGCCTTGTCTCGTGCTGCATGCTGGCACTTTTAGCGAGATAAAGATTCTTAAGACATGCTTTGTTTTCACTGCCCCTTCCGTGTAAATATGAGACAAAGACGAACTAAAATAATTAAATAAGATAGGAAAGAAGTTTAAAAATCTTATCCTTTAGACAACTATTTTTATTTTTTGAAGTTTTTGTATGATGCGATTTTCTTGGCAACATGAAATTTTAGAATTTTATGGGAACTTTCACTTTAATGTTTCATTTATCCAAAAAAAGAGTTTAATATTAAAAATAAAAAACTTTTACCCGAGTTTATAAATCACTTAATTAAAAGGATACTGAATTAAATGTAGTGGTTTCGATTTCGTTTGAATAACACTTTGAAGAAATATTCTTTTACTACCAGTTTTGATACATACTTTCCCCTTATTCATCTTATCTTACAAACAATCTATCCATCTATGCTTCCATATTTTCCTTATATTTTTTCTAATTTTCTTATATGCATCAAATGTGCACAGATTTTAAGCAAATGTTTCTTTGAGAATGTTTGAAATTCATTAAACGTAAATTTGATGTCAAAGAAGATATTAATTTCAAAAAAGAAAACATTGAGCAATCCACTGACGAACGCGATTCTTTCAATTGGCTAAAAAGAATAATAAGTTTGAAGTGAAATGATGTATATATGTCTTTAATCTTGCGCATCTAGTCTGTAATTGTTTTTGGCGATAATTAATAAGAAAATAATAAATATTAAAAAAATATAATTGTTAAAATATTGTTATTAAAAAAAATATTATTATTAATTATTTGGCAATAATTATATTTAAAAAATGTGTCGATAATTAGACAACCCTGGCGAGGGCTGCCGTAATTACCGATATGTATAAATGAGTTAAAAAAGGGTATTGTAAAAGTAGGGACATTGTTTACTACTCAATTTCGAAGTTTTCTGAAGAGAAATAAACTTTTTGATATTATTTTTAATTATCCTGATTACTGATGAAGGAAAAATCACGCAAGAGTGTTATTTAATATTTAGTGTCATGATATCATAACGATATAAAATAAATCTTTATTAATACGAAATCTAATGCAGAATTATTGATTAAACTTTAGTAGTATACAATTTTTTTTCATTAATATACCAACCCAATTGAAACGATATTATTTTCTCTACAACCATGAGCGTCAATACAAAAATCACTTCACAGGAATCCAAAAATACAGTTAATCATCAAATTGTTCTACTAGCCAGATAAAGTTCTCCCCAGACAAACGCTATTACCAATCTGCAAATGAGTCAATAAACCATCTTCAGCGCGGAGCCCTATTCTGCTGGACTGACTGAGAAAGAAGCGTCGTCCCATTAAAATGTCCGGTCTCTGTCTAGTGTCCTGCCTTTCTCCGGGCCTCTTTCGGATACGAGTTGAGTTGTTCTTGTGAGATAATTATTCTCCAAAGAATATCGGTCAGTAATGGAGATTTAATATTACCAAATTGTGTTCGTGTGTAAATTAGAACGAAGGCGGTAGATGGTGGGTTGAAATTCGAATCTGGTGTCGGCAGGTGCAATTAGGATTAATGTGTTTAAGATGTGTTTTCCAACAGACCTTTTAAAAAGTAGTTTCCTTTAGATTCGCATTATTGGAAAAAGATTTAATAATCTAATAGTGATTAAATTTGGCTAAGGTATCCTTAAAATGTAAGTTTTAAAAATAAAGTATTCTGCATTATTTATGTACCATAGATATAGGTAAATACGTTTCTGAATTCTATTATACAAAATACCATTGTTCTTTTTTGAAATAATAATACCTTAATTAACGCTGTTGTATTTCATACCCATAATGTAGGAAAGAACGTATTTCGTCCTAGTTATTCTAAAGAGAAAATTGGCAGGTTCTAAAATTTTTGCTTCTAAATTAACTATCATCTTTGATTCCAAGCCTCTCAGAAGTGCGAAATAATCATAATTTTTCTATTAAAATACCACAAAATCACATACTTGAAAATTAACCATACTAGCTGCTTTTGTGACGGATGAAAGAATTGCAAACTTAAAGTTATGAAGTTTGGAATTGAAATTTCTATCTTTCACACCACCTCGCTCTCAATTGCGATGATTTCAGCTTCAATTTTTTATTCATTAGCGGCTAAAATTATTTGCAAGTCACTTACACAAGCCTTAAGGTACAGTTTTGGCCTTAGGGTATATAATGTAACAAAAAATACTTAATCTTGGTACTTTTACATTAAAAGTTCCCAATCTAATATAGTTCTCGGAAGCGAAATGAATTCATAGTTCTGAATCTTTGTCGCAACAGAAACTTCTCACAGAATCCTATACGAAGTTATAAACTTTCCCTGACAATGCGTTTTCAATTAAAATGTTACTTAAAAATATAAAAAAACACAAATTTGTTGTTGTTGTAACTCGTCCTCAGTGTTCTGCAGCGCTATACAGACATCCCAGTTCACTCATTTATGGTGGTGAAGGGCAGCTTCTGTTGTGATAGAGCACCCGTAGGTAGTAATCTGACTTGACGAGTCGCTGAAGAACTGAAGTGCCTTTCGGAAAGACTTTTAGGGTAACTACCGTGCATTTGCGTATCTTATTTGACAAAACACGAAAACTCACTGTCTGAATGCAGTCTGACTCATGAGGCTAGATGCTGAACATCACAAGCGCCATCGAGTCTCCTCGCTTTTAAGACAATGTTTACAACAATTTCGCAAGCGGATTAAATTACGGATTGACAAAATTTATAATTATTTGTTAATATTTGTTAAATTTTTAACTCATAGGCATAATTAAAATTTTGGAATTATTACTTTTTCATATTATTATTAAATCTTTTGATTATTTTCGTTATTGGTTGGTAGTAAACTCTAAAACTAATTTTATTTTACATAAACTAAAGGATATTTAGGTTTTAGAAAATTTCTAAAGCTTCTTACAATAGAATAACTTTGGAAATGCTTTCCATTCAATTCAAATTAACGTGAGTAAAAATAAAAATGCAAAATATATTTCCCTTGTAATTTCTTTGAATTCTAAATTTTGTGATACCATTATTTTTCTCAATAAATTATATAAAATTAAACAAAAAAATTCGATTTTACTAAAACTGTCCAACGTTGTGTCATAAGTGTTTATATGTATATTCATAAATCCATTTGTTGATGTTTCACAAATAAATGTCCCATTTTTTAACATTGTACACTGTGTATCGTTGGCAAGGGTCCACTTGTATGAATTGCGGTTGAAATCTTTCCAAATTGCTATTCTTCTTGTGGGTCCTTTTATTGTGGTGCCTCTTTCAATTTTTGCTACCCGCTCATGTATTGAACGAAGGTTTTCCTTTTTATGGGTATTTTTTATTCTTTTGTGACATTCTTTTCAACTGCTTTTTGGCATGGTTCGTATTTTTTCCATTTTTATATGAATAGCAAGTTCTTCATGATATCTATTAAACTATTTCATGCAATGCTTTTCAATGCGATAAAGGTTTGCTGTAAAAATGGGAAGTCATATTTAATGTCTTTTTTTTTTTTCAATTTGATATAAAGTAATATAGAATGATAATGTGTATTCATGTAACATTACAAGTATTGTAACTAACTCTGAGGAAGACCAATTTCTTTTGTTGTTTTTTTTTTTTTTTCTTTTTTCGAATTCCAGGTCTTTTTTTTTATCTAATACGATTATCACGAGAACTGAAAATATATGGTGAATTTGGTGCAAAAGTAAAATACATTGCAAAACATTTTTTTTCATTCTAATGCAGATGGCAAACACTTAGACAGCTTGGTTTTGATGCCTTAAGGCAAGCGCTGCACAGACGTTACTCACTTTGCATTTCCCAGGGGGCGCGTGTAAGGTGAAGATAAGCCACGGACGTGGAGTTAAAATGCCCCCGCAACGCTCTACGATCCTGTTAGGACCCAGACTACGGCTTAAAGTGGATTCCGAACCACTACAAGCATCCATAGAACCGCCGAGACTCGAACCCCAAAACCTGTAGCCACTCGGCCATTCAGACCCACTTTGCAAAACATAAAAGGCAGAAAAGGACGATCAAGTTTCTTTCATTGGGAATAAAATATACACTTGCGCCATATTGTAAATGCGGCTATATGTTGCATGTTAAGTTGCAAGTTTTCTGTCACAAGCAAATGCCTAAATTTCTACTGTAAATGCGACTACCTCAAGAATTCTACCAGAAGTTATATTTAATGTATTTTTTTTTTTCAATCTGATATAAAGTAATATTGAATGTTTATAAGTATTCATGTAACGTTCCAAGTATTATAACATTACAATTAATGATGCGAAGACCAATTTCTTTTGTTGTTGTTTTCAAATTCTGGTATTTTATATCTAATAAAATTACTACAAAAACTGAAAATATAAGGTGAATTTGGTGCAAAAGTAAAATATATTGAAAAGATGGATGACAGAAAATGTAGATCACATTTTTTCGCTAAGAATAAAATAAGCACTCACATTCTACTGTAAATGCGACTTTAAGTTGCAAGTTATCTCGTAGACAGCCAAAAGTATGGCAACTACTCCAACAATTCTCCCAAAAGGTGACGTCTTCCCATCTTTATCCATCAACGCCTTCTAGTAGCATACAAAATGGGACATAAAGCCATTGTATAATGGCATAGAACATAAAACCTTATACCGAAATAGAACTTAAGCCGAATAGTATAGAACCTAAAGACCTCTGATGCACCGCAAAAAAATCATGTGCAATTTGTCATCCAAATCTTAAAATTAAACGAACGATTCTTAAAATGAAACCAGAAAATTTATTTTTCAAACTCAAATCTCTTTCAATGGTATAAAATTATTGTTGACTCACCAATGTGTGTGCGTGAAATTAAAGTATTGTATGGAAAATTCATAATTAGAGTTGTTCATAACCTTATTTTAAACTCCAAAACCAAACAAAATATATAGACATATTGTTTCTTTTCTGCAAATTATTAAATTTTTAAAATAAATTCTTCATTTGTGTAATATTTTATATCAATCAAAAGATCCTTCTACATTGATCAAGTATTTAATGATCTAATTAGAAATTGTTACACAGTTACAATATCGTGCCAACGGTAATTAATTGGTAGTTGCCGCATCAGTAATTATAATTGGTTTGCCACACAGAGCTAACACAGTTGCCTTACTAGTGCTACATAGAGTGATACATCAATTTGATTTGTAGCATATCACATGAAGAGTTTCTTGTACCGTTTTTCTGGTGTTTAATTCATGGTTGTTGGATAAATAAATATTATTTGTTTGATTTACAACTTTCACTTAACTAATACCAGAGAGATAAGTACATCAATTTGCTATCGTAACATATTAAATAAGGCATGTTTTTTTATCCCGTTTTTCTGGCATATACGTATCTTTCTATAAAAAAAAATCCAACATTTCAATTATTCTTCTTGTAGCCGTAGAGGACCATCATATGGCTTGTATAACATGCATTTTATATAATACTAACTAAACTAACTTGATCTTAATAAATTTGTTCGTTATATAAGAAAATATAGACAGTCAAATTATAAAAATTTTACAAATGGTAACATTTTCTGATCTAACCCAAAAATAAATATATTTGATAAAATTTATTTCTGACACAAAAATAATATATTAGACATAATCACATTACTGCACTTAAAATAACTATAAGTATATAATATATATATACTATAAGTATATATTCGAATAAGCATATAAGTACTGGCATAATTAAAGTCCCAAATGGCCTGTAAAAAAATGCTGTAAAAAGAACCACAATGAGTTCAAATTTGAACTGAAAATACTTGATGAAGGGGGGAAAAAGTAAGGCACCAAGAAAGTCCCGCCGATTTTTCCCATCCTGTTTGGTATGACCTTGCCGTGGTGTATAGGCTGTCCCAACTGCTGCAACAGTGTCACAACTGATGAATAAAGTGGAAATCATTTTTTCCGTCAAAACCTGAAACAATCAAGCACATTGAACGCTATAGTTGGTTTAATGTGCAACTCATGCCAAATACGTTGTAATTTCGTTTGAAAATATCACTGGCACCACATTCTCTTTCTTTATGCAGCTTACAGCTCCATCTATTAATACACTTGGAACTTTTTTGATGACATATCATTTCTACCTTCTTCATATATCAGCAGTTCAAATTTGAACTCCTTTATACGAGTGATTCTTTTTTTTTACAGCATTTTGAAAGTGGGACTTTAATAATCACCTTGTATATAATATTCCTATAAATATAACACTTAAAATTTCCTTAAGAAATGTGGACTTATTAGATAATCAGTTCCAACTAAATAAAAATAGTATAAAATGCTAATTAAATAATTGTCCATGTCTTTTAAAGATTTTTATATAGAAATGCAAAAAAATTATGAAAACAATTTTTCAACTATTTTTTGTCTGAAAATTTCGTATTCTATTCTAAACATTAGATCGAAAACTGTTCGAATTTTTCTCCAAATTGTGTGAACTTTACGTCATTTGGACAAAAATAAACTTGCCCTTACGTCTAAATCTTTCGGAAGATAAATCGAATGAGAATCCTGAAATATATTTATGACCTGCAAGCCAAGCACTTTCCCCGGGAAAATTGGGGAAGACATTTTGGAAGAGAAGGTTCTCAAAAGATTCGTCAACCGCAGGAAAAAAAGATTCTCAGCACTTTTCCCGCGCAATGTACTTTATACACGTCGGGAAAATCTAATGATGTTCCCTTATTCCGTCCCTTGTCATCAATCGAAGGGGGAGGGGGGGTCAAAGGTCTTTTTCTGCTTGTCGGACCGTTTCTCTAAAAAGGGGGAAATTTAAAGGGGAATTCTCACGGAAAAATTTCGAGATTTGATAGTGTTCTACATCGGCGAACGTGTTAAGATATTTTCGTGTTGGAAATAAGTTATTTTTGTCCTCTTTTTGCTGGGATATGGCGTGTTCTATTTATATGTTCAAGAGACAGTTTACCCCTGGGAAGTGGAACATGTCTTTTTTTTGGGAGGGAGGAGGGTGCATTATAAGTGTAATAGTCCCGCATTTATATATACTGTTGATTAAAACCAGTAAGAATAGCGTCTTTAAGGGATACCATCCCTGAATTTGACTTCACTAAATATGTTCACATTAAGTCGCGAATCCTGCATGTTAATGCACTTATGACATGGCTTTCTTCTGAACTTCCACAGTTGTAAAACAAACAAATGAATAGAGGAATTGAAAATTTGTTTGTAAAATATCGGTGGGTAGTGTTTAATTTATGCATTCAACGAAATGCCCAAGGATGGGCGATGAGGTTTAAATATTGTTTTCTAGGTGGACATGCTCCTCATTTGTATGTCACTGTGCATGAATATATATTTTCATCTAGAAAGTATTTGAACTATCTAGTTCTTTCTTCATTATAAATACTAGAAAATCTAGAGAATTCGACATTTACCCCATCAACATTAACCAAATAAATTAACACCAGTTTAAAACATTATTAAATAATATAATTAAAAAAATGTTCTCCAGAAAAACTTTCAAAATACTACAATAGCAGATTATTTAAGAAATTGTTATTTTTTAATTAATTGTGAAAATACCGAAACGATTTTAAAAACGCAGTTATTTTATTCTTTTATTAATAATTAAAAAAAAATAGATAAGAATAGAGACGAAAAATATTCGGAACAATCTCTTTTATTTGCTTAGAATTGGACTGTATACAAAACATTAAATATATATGTAAATATTATTTGAATAATTGCTTAAATTTTCAAAGAAGATAAAATAAACATCGTCTTTTATATGCAGCCATCCATTGTTGAAAATTATTTGCAGAGCAAATTACATCTAATATTAAGTTGTTTAAACAAACTAAACACCAAAGTGCGAATGTTTTCTTGAATACAAGAAAGAAGAAAACAAAAACAAATCAAGTGCAGAAACATTGTTTTACTTAAAAAAGATAAATAAAAAAGCAAGGAAAACATTTCTTGTTTCGAAAGAGATTGTTTTTTTTTCACCCAACACTTTCGCAGATGTTTTTCTAATAATTTACGTTCGACACAGCCTTACGCTTTGTAAAGAAAAAAATAAACTAAAACTTTCTCTGCAAAGCTTGTGAAAAACAAACAGCGTCTATTGACAACGCGAGATAAGAAAGAAATAGTATGGAAATGAAAGGAGAAAAAAATAATCAAAGGCCTTGACTCAGCACTATAAACAACAGAGTTAAAAAAAAAAAAAAAAAAATATAAACACGAGATAAAGGCAAAAACTCTTGCCAGGATTAAACAATGAGCAATAAAGAATTTTAAATGAGTAATTCTGGGGACTCGGAGTAACACACCAGGAGTTATTATGTTCTGTTTAAACAGAAAGAGGAGTTAAAAGCCCTACTATTATAATTGCATAAAAATATTTCCTGAGGAAATACGTTAATAAATATAAAATGCAATTTGTATGCAGACATGCATTTTTGTCGATTTGTATTTTTAAATCTCAGAAATTATCTTAGTTAACTAATTAACACCATGGCACTGCTCGGCCTAATGGTCTATTAGCTAGAGCTCTGCCTTTGGTACCACAGGCTTCAAGTTCGAATCCTGGTATGGGAGGGATGTTTGTGACTGTTTCGGAATCCACGTTAAACTGTAGGTCCCGTGGTCTAAGGAGCCTAAAGTGTTCGCAAAATGTCGGTAGAGCTACAAACCAATCAATATTGTTAATACTAGGACACATAAAGAATTCGATATTTTTCGTCATCAACACTGACCAAATAAATTAACACCAGTTTAAAGCATGATTAAATAAAATAATTAAAAAACTTTCCAAGAAAACTTTTAAAAATATGACAATTCCAGACTTATATGAAATTGTTACTTTTCAATTAATTGTGGAAATACCAGAATAAAATATTAACATTAATTTATTCGATATAAATATCTATTTGTAAAATTAATTTTAATTGATTCTTATTTTTACAAATTGCAGAAACATTAATTTGTAAAATTGTTAGTGAAAATGGAGCCGAAAAATATTCGAAACAATCTATTCTATTTGTTTAGAAATAGTAACTGAAATTCAACATATGTATATGTATTGAATAAACGTATAAATTTTCATAGAAGATAAAATAAACATCGTTTTTTGTATACATCTATCCATTGTTAAAAACTATTTGAGGAGCAAATTACATCTAATATTAAGTTGTTTAAATAAAGAAAACATCAAAGAGCGAATATTTTCTTGGAGTATAAGAAAGAAAAACAAAAAAACAAATCTAGTGTAAGAACATTGTTTTGCACGACAAAAAAAAAAGCAATGAAAACATTTCTTGTTTCGAAAAGAGAGATTGTTTTTTCACCTAACACTTTCTCAGCTGTTTTTTTTTAATTATTTACGTTCGACACAGCCTTACGCTTTGTAAAGAAAACAAAATCAACAAAAAAGTTATCTGCAAAGCTTGTGAAAACAAACAGTGTCTATTGACAACGCGAGATAAGAAAGAAATATTATGGAAATGAAAGGGGAAAAATAATCAAAGACCTTGACTCAGCACTATAAACAACAGAGTTAAAAAAAAAAAAAAAAGAAAATATAAACACGAGATAGAAGCAAAAAAAACTCTTGCCAGGATTAAACAATGAGGAGTAAAGAAGAGTTTTAAACGAGTAATTCTGTGGACTCAGAGTAACACACCAGGAATTAATATGCTTAGTTTAAGCAAAAAGAGGAGTTAAAAATGCAACTATTATAATTGCATAAAATATTTCGTGAGTAAGTACGTTAATAAATATGAAATTGAATTTGTATGTAGAAATGAATTTTCACATTTCGATTTTTGTTTTTAAATCTCAGAAATTATCTTAGTTAACTAACTAACTCCATGGAACTGTGCGCCATAATGGTTAATTGGATAGATCTCTGGCCTTTGGTACCATAAGCTTCAAAAATAACGTCAATTATAGGATCATTTTACAGGTGTCCTGAAATACAGGTATTCATCAATTGTTCTACAAGCCAGATAAAGTTCACCCAGACAAACCGCTTTTAACTGTCTGCAAATGAGTCAATAAACTATCTTCAGCGGGAAGCCCTATTCTGCCGGACTGAACGAGAAAGAAGCGTCGTCCCATTAAAATGTCCGGTCTCTTTCTAACGTCCTGCCTTCCTCCGGGCCTCTCCGGATAGTTGTTGAGTTGAATTGTTCTTTGCGAGTTAATTATTCTCCAAAGAATGTCGGTCAGTAATGGAGATTTAATATCCCCAAATGGTGTTCGTGTGTAAATTAGAGCGAAAGCGGTGTAGGCGGTTGATGGTGGGTTGAAATTCGAACCTGGTGTCGGAAGGTGCAATTAGGATTAATGTGTTTAACATGTGTTTTCCAACGGACCTTTTAAAAAGTAGTTTCCTTTAGATTCCATTATTGGAAAAAGATTTAAGCTTCGAATAGTGATTAAATTTGTTTAATATATCCTTAGAATGTAAGTTTTAAAAATAAAGTATTATGCATTATTTATGCACCATAGATATAGGTACATACTTTTTAAAAATTCTATTATAAAAAATACCATTGTTCTTTTTTGAAATAATAATGCCTTAATTAACGCTGTTGTATTTCATACTCATAATGTAGTCATCAACGTATTTCGTCCTAGTTATTCTAAAGAGAAAATTGGCAAGTTCTAAGAATTTTTCCTTCTAAATTAACTATCATCTTTGAACTCCAAGTCTGTCAGAAGTATGAAATAATCATAATTTTTCTATTAAAATACCACAAAATCACATACTTGAAAATTAACCTTACTAACTGTTTTTGTGAAGGATGAAAGAATTACGAACTTAATGTTATGAAGTTTGGTATTGAAATTTCTATCTTTCACACCATCCTCAAGGTATATTTTTTTGTCTTAGAGTGTATAATGTAACAAAACAATACTTTGTCTTGATTCATTACATTAAAAGCTCTCATTCTGATATGGTTCTCGGAAGCGAGATGAATCCAAATGTTCTCAATCTTTGTCGAATCTCAAACTTTTCACAGAGTCCTATATGAAGTTATAAACTTTCCTAAAAATGCGTTTTCAAATAAAATGTTACTTAAAAATATAAAAACACAAATTTGTTGTTCGTTGTGACTCGTCCTCAATGTTCTGCAGCGCTGGACAGACATCCCATGTGTAGTCCATTCTTGGATGGAGTTGAAGGGGACAATTTCTGTTGTGATGGAACTACGCGCAGGTAGAAGTCTGACTTGACTCCAAGTCGCTGAAGAAGGAAAAAAGTGCCTTCCGGAAAGACTTTTAGTTATAACTACCCTGTATTTGTGTGTCTTATTTGAGAAAACACGAAAAACTCACATGAGGCAGTCAGACTCACGAGGCAAGATGTTGAACATCAGAAGCGCTATGGAGTCTTCTCGCTTTTAAGACAATGTCTACAACAATTTCGCATTAATTTCGCAATTTGCGGATTGACAAAATTTATAATTTGTTAAAGTTGTTTATTTTTTTTTAACTCATGTAATGAATAATTAAAATTTTGGAATTATTGCTTTATTAAATATTTTGATTATTTACGTTATTGGTTGGTAATTAACTCTAAAATTAATTTTCTTTCATAAAATTTAAAGAATATTTTCGTTTTAAATACAATAATACAATAATACAATTCGTTTACAATAGAATAACTTTGCAAAATGCTTCATATTCGTATTAAAATTCACAAGGATAAAAATATGTATGTAAAACATATTTCCCTAATAATTTCTTTAAATTCTAAATTTGAAATACCATTATTTTTCTCAATAAATTATATAAACATTATAATATTATATAAACAAATTTCGATTTTACTAAAACTGTCCAACGTTGTGTCATTATTGCTTATATATATTCATAAATCCATTTGTTGATATTTTACAAATAATTGTCCTATTTTTTTTTACCATTGTTATATTCCATGCATCCAAAAGGCAGTTGCAACGTTGGCAAGGGTCCACTTGTATGAATAGCGGTTGAAATCTTTCCAACTTGCTATTCTTCTTGTGGGCCCTTTCATGGTGAGTCTTTTTCAATTTTTGCTACTTATCTATTGAAAGAAAGGTTAGCCTTTTCATGGGTATTTTTATTCCTTTCTGACATTCTTTTCAGCTGCATTTTGGCACAGTTCGTATTTGGTCTATTTTTATATGAATAGCAAGTTATTTCTGATTCATCTATGGAAGATGTATTAAACTATTTTATGCAGTGCTTTTCAAGGTAGTAAAAGCATGTTGTAAATGGGAATTTGTATTTAATGTCTTTTTTTCTTCAATTTGATATAAAGTAATATGGATTCATGTAACATTACAAATATTATATTTTTATAACTAAGTTAATAACTTTATTTTGCTGTTGTTGTTTCCGAATTCCTGATCTTTTTATCTAATACAATTACCACAAGAAATGAAAATACAGGGTGAATTTGGTGCAAAGGTAAAAATACATTGAAAAAGATATAGGTCAACAAATTTCAATCAATTTTCTTTCTCTGAGAGTCAAATAGCCATTTATTATTAATTTTAATGTGCCGATCCTGAATATGAAAGTCCTGTTGGCCGAGTGACTAGCTCTGGGTACCACAGTTTTCTCATGCGAGTCCCGGCGGTGCCATGGATGTTTGTACTAGTTCGGAATCTACTTTAAACAGTAGGTTCTGGTCTAATATGACTGATATCTAGTAAAATTACATGTTTATAATACTTGTAGCGTTACATGAATACATGTAACTTTATAACTAAGGCTGACAAGACCAACTTCTTTTTTGTTTATTGTTGGAGTTGTTGTTATTGCTTTCGAATTACGATATTTTTTATCTAATACAATTACAACAAGAACTGAAAATATAAGGTGAATTTGGTGCAAAAGTAAAATACATTGAAAAATATGGATGACAGAAAATGTAGATCAAATATCTTTCCCTAAGAATAAAATAAGCACTCACATTTTACTGTAACTGCGGCTTTAAGTTGCAAATTTTATCTCCTAGACAGCCCAAAGTATGGCAACTACTCCAACAAATTCTCCCAGAAGGCGACGTCTTCCGTCCTCATCCATCAACGCCTTTTCGTAGCATACATAAATGGGACATAAAGCCAATGTATAACATAGAAGATAAAAGCATAGAACATAAAAGGCATAGAACATAAAAGCCTTATACCGAAATAGAACTTAAGCCGAACAGTATAGAACATAAAGCAGTCTGATGTACAGCAAAAAAAAAAAACTCATCTGAAATTTGTCATCCAAATCTTAAAATTAAATGAACGATTCTTAAAATGAAACTAGAAAATTTATTTTTCAAACTCGAATCTCTTTCAATCGTATAAAATTATTGTTGACTCACCAGTGTGTGTGTGTGACATTAAAGTATTGCATGGAAAATTCCTAATTAGAGAAGTTAATAGTTTTATTTGATACTCCAAAATCAAACAAAATATACAGACATGCTATTTCTTTTCTGCAAATTATTAAATTTTTAAATAAATCATTATTTTTATAATATTTTATATCAATCAAAAGAGCCTTCTACATTGATCAAAGTATTTAAAGATCTAATTAGAAATTGTTACACAATTACAATATCGTGTCAATGGCAATTAATTGGTAGTTGCTTGCATGAGTAATTATAATTGGTTTGTCACGAAGAACCAGCAAGTTGCCTAACTAGTGCCACCCAGAATGGTACATGAATTTTCTTTGTAGCATATTTGATGAAGACTTTTATGTACCGTTTTCTCGTGTTTAATTCATGGTTGTTGCATAAATAAATATTATTTATGTGATTTACGACTTTCACTTAACTAATACCAGAAAAATAAGTACATCAATTTGTTATCGTAACATGTTCCATGTTTTTTTATCCAGTTTTTCTGACATATACATATCTTTCTACAAAAAAAATCCAAGATTTCAATCATTATTCTTGTAGCCGTGGAGGGCCATCATATGGCTTCCATAACACGCGCGTTATGTAATACTAACTATCCTTCTTGATTCTAATAAATGTTTTCGTTATATAAGAAGTTATACACAAACAAATTATAAAAATTTTACAAATGATAACATTTTCTGATAACCCAAAAATAAATATATTTCATAAAATTTATTTCTGACACAAAAATGATGCATTAGTCATAATCACTGACTTAGTTATTTTAAGTCACTGACCTTACTGACTTAAAATAACTATAAGTATATTATTATATATACTATAAGTGTATATTTGAAAAAGTATATAAGTACTGGTAAAATTAAAGTCACAAATGCATGTAAGTCAAAATGCTGTAAAAAAAAAAAACACTCGTCACAAGGGGAACGGTATGACACCAAAAAAAAGTCCCACCGATTTTTCCCATCCAGTTTGGCATGACCTTGCCAAGGTGGAAGAGCTTTCTACTAACAATGTCACAACTGTTGAATGACGTGGATGTTAATATTTTCCGTCAAAACTCCCGAAACAATCAAGCACATTGAACACTACAGTTGGTTTAATGTGAAACTCATGCCAAATATGTTGCAATTTCGATTCAAAATATTAATGGCAGTCGAATTCACTTTCTTTATGCAGCTTAGAGTGCCATCTATTAATACGTGCACTTTGGATCTTTTTTTTTTTTTTTTTTTTTTTTGATGACGGATTATTTCTACCTTCTTCAAGTATCAGCAATTCAAATTTGAACTCCTTGAAAAGTGGTTCTTTTTTTTTTACAGCATTTTGAAAACGGGACTTTAATTATAATAACTTCGTATATAATATTCTTATAAATATAACACTTCTGAAGAAATTCTGAAGAAATGTGGACTTATTAGATAATCAGTTCCAACTAAACAAAAATAGTGTAAAATATTTGTTAAACAATTTTCCATGTTTTTTAAAGATTTTCATACAGAAATGTAAAAACATTATGAAAGCAATGTTCAACTGCTTCTATATCTGCAAAATTTGTACTCTGTTCTTGATAATTAGATCGAAAACTGTTCGAATTCTTCTCTAAATTGTGTGAACTTCACGTCATTTGGACAAAAATAAACTTGCCCTTACGTCTAGACCTTTTGGAAAATAAATCGAATCTGAATCTCTGAAATGTATTTATGACCTGCAAGCCAAGCATTTTCCCCGGAGAATAGTGGGGGGGGGACATTCTGGAAGAAAAGGTTTCCAAAAAGATTCGCCGACCGCAGGAAAGAGATTCTCAGCACTTTTCCCGCGCAATGCACTTTAGACATGTCAGGAAAATCGAATTATGTCCCGTTATTCCGTCCCCTGTCATCAATCGAAAAGGGGGAGGGGGTCAAGTGTTCTTTTTCTGCCTTGTCGGACCGTTTTTCTAAAAGGGGGTGTCGGAGAAATTTATGTTCGAGATTTGATATTGATCTAAATCGGAGATCGTGTTAAGATATTTTCGTTGAAAATAAGTTATTTTTGTCCCTTTTTTTTTTTTTGTTGTTGTTGTTTAACAATTGGTGTTCCATTTATATGTTCAAGGGACAGTTTGCCCCTTGGGAATTGGTACATATCTTTTTTGGGAGGGAGGAGGAGCGTTATAAGTGTAACCGCCCACATTTGCATATACTGTTGGTTAAAATCAATAAGAAAGAGCGTCTTTAAGAAATACCATTGCTGAATTTGACTCCACTGAGCATGTTGAACTGTTATGGACAAAGCAGTAATTAATGTACTATTCTGTGTGGTATTTGATAAATGAAAGTCGTAAATCAAACTAACGGTATTTATTTATGAAGCAACCAGAAATTAAACGTCAGAAAAACTGGAAAAAACGCATCATGAAATATGTTACGATAACAAATAGATGTACCATTTTGAGTGGTTTGTTAATTGTGTTAGTTCTGTGTGGCAAATCAGTTGTACTTACTCATGCAGCAACTACCGATTAATTACCATTGACACGATGTTGTAATTGTGTAACAATTTCTAATTAGATCTTTAAATACTTTAATCAATGTAGAAGGCTCTTTTGATTGATATAAAATATTATAAAAACAATGATTTATTTTTAAAATTTAATAATTGTGCCTTTTGGGAGAATTTGTTGGAGTAGTTGCCGTACTTTTGGCTGTCTGCGATATAAAAATTTGTAACTTAAAGCCCGCATTTACAATAAAATGTGAGAGCTTATTTTTTTCTTAGCGAAAAAGAAATTTGATCTACATTTTCTGTCAATCCATCTTTTTCACTGTATTTTGCTTTTCCACCAAATTCACCCTGCATTTTCAGTTCTCGTGGTAATTGTATTAGATAAAAAAGAGCAGGCATTCGAAAACAACAACAAGAACAACAAAAGAAAGTGGTCTTCTAAGCGTTAGTTATGAAAATCATACTTGTAAGGTTACATGAGTAAATATAGACATTCAATAATACTATATATCAGATTGAAAAAAAAAAAAGCATTTAATATCACTTCTGGTAGATTTTTTGAGATAGTTGCCTTGCATTTGTTTGTCTACGAGATAAAACTTGCAACTTAAAACCGCATTTACACTAAGACGTCAGTGCTTATTTTATTCTTAGCGAAAGAAATTTGATGGACATTTTCTGTCATTCGTCTTTTTTCAATGTATTTTACTGTTGCAAAATTCACTCTGTACTATCAGTTTCCGTGGTAATTGTATTAGATAAAAAAAAGAGCAGAAATTTGAAAACAACTATAACAACAACAAAAGAAATTGATCTTCTCCTCATTAATTATACAGTTTTAATACTTGTAACATTACATGAATACATATTATCATTCTATATTACTATATATCATATTGTAAAAAGACACTTTCCATTTTACTGCAAGCCTTTACCCCATTGAAAAGCATTGCATGAAATAGCTTAATTCATCTTCCATAGATGAATCAGAAAGAACCTAAATAGCCAAAATACGAACCATGCCAAAACGCAGTTGAAAAGAATGTCACAAAAGAATAAAAATATCCATAAAAATGCTAACTTTTCGTTTAATAGATGAGTAACAAAAACCGAAAAGACATCACCATGAAAGGTCCTGAAAGAAGAATAGTAATTTGGAAAGATTTCAACCGCAATTCATACAAGTGGACCCTTGCCAACGACACGATTGCCTTTTGGATACTGAGGGAACAATGACAAAAAAATAGGACATTTATTTACGAAACATCAACAAATAGATTTATGAATAAATTTATTAACAGTTATAACACAACGTTGACAATTTTAGTAAAATCGAAAGAATGTTATTTTTATATAATTTACTAAGAAAAATAATAGTATTTCAAATTTAGATTTTAAAGAAATTACAAAGGAAATATGTTTTATATAAATTTATATTCTCGTAGATTTGAATACGAATGACAAGTATTTCCTAAAGTTATTCTATTGTAAAAATGCTTTAGAAATTTTCAAACACATAAAACATTAGCGTTTGCAAAAGAAACACAGTTTTAGATTTTACTATCAACCAATATCGTATATAATTAAAAAATTAATTAAAAAAGTAATCGTTCCAAAATATTAATTATGTGTGTTGTGTTTATTCCTCAATGTCCTGCAGTGCTTGAACGGAGAAAAGGGGGCAGCTTTTATTGTGATAAAACACCCTAGGTAGAAGTCTGTCTTGATTCCGTGTCTCTGAAGAAGGAGGACAGTGCCTTCAAGGAGAAAGTTTAGGGGAACTACCCCACATTTGTATATCGTATGGGAGAAAATCCAGAAAACTCACATCAGGTATTGCTGAAGAACACAAACGCCATCTAGATAACCATAAAAAGCCAACGCCACCATAGGTCAAGATGCTGAACATCACAAAAGCCATCGAGTCTTTTTTGAAACAATGCCGCCAGCGGATTGAATCTTAGCCTTAATGCTCACTAGCTGCCCACGGTGCTACTGAGTCACGAGTAGGGCATTTTAATTATATAAAATGGCATATTAAATAATAAACGAACAGTTATAAAAATTATAAATAATCAATAAAGTTTTTACTTAGATGCTTTCTGATCTATAAATTAAAAAATTCCTTTTATCATTCTCATTCCACGACTATACATTCTACAGGAGCTTTTCTATTGGATATTGAAATCGTACGTCGTAGAATGCCAGCAAATCAAAAGGTCAATCTTCTATTCACTGTGACATCCCATTGGCAGTCATTCTTTACTTCAGAGCGCACAATTCTTCGAGGAATACAATTCATATGTTTAATGCACAACTTAGGTTACTTAAGTTGTGCTTTAAGCACACGAATGCATTCTTCGTAAGAACGTGCTTTAAGCATATGAACGTATGAATTTAATTAGAATTGTGTGATTTTTAATAGGTGCAATATTTTAAAATCACACAAGTCTAATTTATCAGATTTTCTTATTTTTCCATAGAATCCCTATGAACTCATTTATGTTAAACCAATGTTCAATGGAACATAGATTCAGATACATTGTAATACGAATCAGAAAAATTATGATTATCAACAATCAGAAAAATTATGATTATTTGATACTACTTATAAAGTTGGAATTCAAAGATGACAGTTAATTTAGAAGTAAAAACTCCAAGAGAACATGTCAGTTTTCTTTAAAATAACTGTGAGGAAATACGGTGTTTCCTACATTATGGGTATGGAATACTACACAGTTAATTAAGGAAGTGTTTTAAATAAGAACAATGTGTTATTTTATGAAAGTATTTACCTATACTAAAGTGAATAAATGATACATAATATTTTATTTTTAAAACTTACTTTCTAAGAATACTTTAAACACATTTAATCTCTATTCGATGTTTTAAATCTTTTTCCAATAATGGGAATCTAAAGAAAACTACTTTTTAAAAGGTCTGATGGAAAACACATCTTAAACACATTAATCCTAATAGCACCTTTCGACACCACGTTCGAATTTCACCCCACCACTAACCACCTTCATTCTAATTCACACACGAACACAATTTGGGGATATTAAATCTCCATTACTGATCGATATCCTTTGGAGAATAATTAACTCACAAGAACAACTCACCTCCTATCCGGGAGAGGCCCGGAGGAAGGCAGGACATTAGACAGCGACCAGACTTCTTTCGAATTCAGTCCAGCAGAATAGGACTTCATGAGGAAGATAGTTTATTGACTAATTCGTAGACTGGCAATAGCGGTTTTGTCGTGACGAACTTTATCTGGCTTGTAGAGCAATTAATGGTTACCTATAATTCTGGACTTCTGTAAAAGGACCCTATTATTGACACTATTTTTGATGCATGGGGTACCAGAGCTCTAGCCAATTGGCCATCATTCCGCGCAGTGTCATGGAGTTAGTTAGTTAACTAAGATAATTACAATTTAAAAACACAAATAAAAAAAAATGTGAAAAACTATTTCTACATACAAATTCAATTTCATATTTAATAACGTGCTTTCTCACGAAATATTTTATGCAATTATAATAATAGTATTTTTAACTCCTTATTCTGTTTAAACTATGCATAATAATTCCTGGTATTGTTACTCTAGTCCACAGTATTACACTTTTAAAATTCTTCTTTATTCCTCATTGTTTAATCCTGACAAGAGTTTTTGCTTTTATCCCGTGTCTTATATTTTTCTTTTCTTTTTTGTAACTCTGTTGTTTAGAGTGCTGAGTCAAGTTCTTTGATTATTTTTTCCCTTTCATTTCCATACTATTTCTTTCTTATCTCGCGTTGTCAATAGACACTGTTTGTTTTCACAAACTTCGCAGAGAAATCTTTTGTTTATTTTGTTTTCTTACAAAGCGCAAGGCTGTGTCGAACATAAATAATTAAAAAACATCTGCGAAAGTGTTGGGTGAAAAAACTAATCTCTCTTTCGAAACAAGAAATGTTTTCCTTGCTTTTTTAGTGAGTAAAACAGTGTTCTACACTAGATTTGTTTTTTGTTTTTGTTTTAGCTTTCTTCTTTCTTGTGCTTCAAGAAAACATTCGCACTTTGATGTTTTCTTTATTTAAACAACTTAATATTAATGTAACTAGCTCCGCAAATAGTGTTTAACAATGGATACTCGCATACAAAAGACAATGTTTATTTTATTCTCTTTGAAAATTTATACAATTATCTCATATCTATATATATATATATATATCGAATTTCAGTACTATCTCTAAACAAATAGAACTGATTGTTTAGAATATTTTTGTCTCTATTCTTCACTAATGTTTTTACATAATAAAAAAATTATATATCTACTTTTTTAATACTTTTCTGGTATTTTCGCAAATAAATTAAACATTTCATATAAGTCTGACACTTTAGCATTTGTAATGTGTTTCTTGCAACGATTATCAATTTTATTTTTAATTTTGTAAACTGGTGTAAGTGTCGGATTCCCTAGCTTCTTTAGTATTTACAATGGGGAAGGAACTAGACAGTACCTCAATTACAACGCCCAATAAGTAACCCAAAGTAAAGTATCTCAGTTATAACTCACAGTAAGTAAACTCACACCAATAAGATTCAGATGAGTGGATGTCATGCATTGCTATTACTGTTTTCAGTAAAAAAAAAGTAAACTTAATAGAGGTTATGACAATATATATGTGAAATTATTAGATAAATAAGCTATTATTTAATTTGACTGTAGTTTTCGAGTCTATATATATATGTATATATATATAACCGGACAGCTTTCAGGAAAACATTAACTCTGGTATATTATGATGAATTCTAATCCACTTTAAACAGTAGGTCCAGATCTAATATCACTGTAGAGCACTAGGCGCAGGGCTGACAACCCTACCCCTTAAAAAGAAAAGATCTCATATTGCCAGAGTAAATACGACCATTATATTGTTAGTAGTAAATATGACATTATATTGTTAGTAGTAAATATGACGAATTTTAAGATGTAAAAACACTATTCGAAAAAAAATGTAAAAAGTATTATTTCATAAAAATTCAGTTTTTTTATATTTATTAAAATACTAGAAAGGAATATTTAATGCAATTATAATAGGAGCCTTTTTAACTCCTCTTTCTGTTTAAACAGAACATAATAACTCCTGGTGTTGTTACTCTGAGTCCACAGAATTACTCATTTAAAATTCTTCTTTATTCCTCATTGTTTAATCCTGGCAAGAGTTGTTTGCCTTCATCTCGTGTTTATATTTTCTTTAATTTTTTTTAACTCTCTTGTTTATAGCGCTGAGTCGAGGTCTTTGATTATTTTTCCCTTTCATTTCCATAATATTTCTTTCTTATCACGCGTTGTCAATAGACACTGTTTGTTTTCATCAGCTTTGCAGAAAAAATGTTTGTTTATTTTGTTTTCTTTACAAAGCGTAAGGCTGTGTCAACGTAAATAATTAAAAAACATCTTCGAAAAGTGTTGGGTGAAAAAATCAATCTCTCTTTCTAAAACAAGAAATGTTTTCCTTTGCTTTTATTTTTTTTAGTGTAAAAAACAATGTTTCTACACTAGATTTATTTTTTTTTTTTTCTTCTTCCTTGTACTCCAAAAAACATTCGCACTTTGATGTTTTGTTTATTTAAACAACTTAATATTTGATGTAATTTGTTACGTAAATATATTTTTAACAATGGATAGCTCGCATAAAAAGTCGATGTTTATTTTAATTTCTTTGAAAATTTATACAATTATTCAAAATAGAATGAATTTCAGTACTATCTCTAAACAAATAGAACTGATTGTTTAGATTTTTCCGTCTCTATTTTCACATAATACTTTTTTACAAATTAAAAACAAATTATAAAAATAATAAAAAATATCGACGCCTTTAAAATTTTTTTTTTTTATTTTTTTTCACAATTAAATGAAAAATAACAATTTCATATAAGTCTGTCATTTGTTTTATTTAATGGTTTTCTTGGAGAACTTTTTAATTTTATTTAATAAGGCCTATAAATTGGTGTTAATTTATTTGGTTAATGTTGAAGGGGTAAATGTCAAATTCTCTAGGTTTTCCAATATTTATAATAGGGGAAGGAACTAGATAATTCAAGTACTTTCTCGATGCAAATATATAATATATTGTTAAAGTTATGTCTTGATATGAGCCCACTAGGTATGATAGCTTCTCAAAGAAACTGAACAAAATTTTGGTTTCAAGTATTCTGAAATATGCGCTCAAAAATAATACGATAAACTCTGACAGTTACAGTTATAGTGATGATTTCAAATATATCAAATGACAACAAAAAAAAATTTTTTTGGAAAGTGGGTGAGTAGCGATAACTGGAGCTCTGAAACTGTACTGTCATCATGAGACTAGAAAATCCACCGGCTTTAGGCATGACAAGCACCGAAAACTGAAAAATCAACCATTAAAGGCAAATAAGCAACAGAATTAAAAAATATTTTAATGCGTTTCACAAATTTTCTGTGCCACATCCTCCATACATGGCGGCCCTGCTGGCCATTTGAGGCTATGTCTCTGGCCTTTGGTACCACAGGCTTCAGATTCAAATCCTGGCGGTGGCATGGAATCTTTGTTAGGGGTTTAGAATTCACGTTAAACTGTAGAACAGTGACAATATATTTAAGATTATGAGACAAATAAACTATTATTTAATTTGGTTTTAGTTTTCGAGATTATATATTCGCTGGATATATATATAAATATATATATTTATAGCGTTCTGAAGATATTAATTCTGGTGTACTACTGATGAGTTCTCAGATGTAAAAATAATGTAAAAAAGTTAACAGTCTCAGAAAAAAAATGTAAAAGTATTTCTGCATAAAAGTTTATATTTATTATATTATATTAGCGTATTTTATGCAATTATAATAGCCGCATTTTTATTTTATGTTTAAACATAAGCGTAGATTATTCTTGAGAGTCCAAAGAATTGCTCGTTTAAAATTCTTCTTTATTCCTCATTGTTTAATCCTGGCAAGGGTTTTTGCCTTTATCTCGTGTTTATATTTTTCTTTTCTTTTTTTTTTAACTCTGCTGTTTATAGTGATAAGTCAAGATCTTTGAATATTTTTCCCTTTCATTTCCATAATATTTCTTATCTCGTGTTGTCAATAGACGCTGTTTGTCTTCACAAACTTTTGCAGAAGAAAATGTTTGTTTGTTTTCTTTACAAAGCGTCAGGCTGTGTCGAACGTAAATAATTAAAAAAACATCTGCGAAAGTGTTGGGTGAAAAAATAATCTCTCTTTCGAAACAAGAAATAGTGAGTAAAACATTGTTCTACACTAGTTTTTTTTTTTTTCTTTCTTCTTTCTTGTATTTCAAGAAAACATTCTCACTTTGATGTGTTCTTTATTTAAACAACTTAATATTAATGTAATTTGCTTCGCAAATAGTTTTTAACAATAGATAACTGCATACAAAAGACCATGTTTATTTTGTCTTCTTTGAAAATTTATACAATGATTCAAAACATAATATATATATTGAATTTCAGTACTATCTCTAAACAAATAGAGTAGATTGTTTTGATTATTTTTCGTCTCTATTCTTCACTAATATTTTTACAAATTAAAAAAATAAATAAATAAAATTACTACGTTTTAAAAAGGTCTCACAATTACTTAATTAATGATAATCTCACAATTAATTGAAAAATGGCAATTACATATAAGTCTGTCATTGTAGTATTTTTAATGGACTCCAAATTATATTATTTAATATTTTAAAAATGGTGTTAATTTATTTGGTCAATGTTGATAGTTACATTCTTAATGTTTTCCAGTTTTTACAAGGGGTAAAGTCAGTCAAGTACATGTTTTCGGGGAAAATATATTTTAAGATTTATATGTATATAATATATATATATATATATATACATTAATATAAATTTCTCGATATATGAGCCACTAACTATCATACAGTTCACAGAAACTGAAACATAATTGGGTTTAAGATATTCTGTATAATATGCTCAGGAATCATTTGGAAAACAACAGTTAAACTCTAACAATTACGGTTATAGTGACACAAATTTGAAAATTTCAAATGCAACGCTTATTTTTTTTTATTGGAAGGTAATCCCTGCAGAGGAAAACCATGAAAAGATTTTTAACGGTACCTGTAGCACGAAAAAACGTCCGTGCTAGATAAACTATGAAGAATGAAATTAACCAATAAGAGCAGAGAAGCAACAGAAAGAAAAACCCCTTGTCCCTTGAACATATAAATAGAACACGCCATTGTTCAACAAAAAAGAAGGTACAACAAACATAACTTATTTTCAAGAAAAAAATCTTAACCCGATCTCCGATTTAAATCAATATCAAATCTCGAACATAAATTTTTCCGACACCACTTTTTAGAAAAACGGTCCGACAAGACAGAAAAAAGACCCCTTGACCCTCCTCCTGTTCGACAGATGACAAGGGACAGAATAAGGGGACATAATTCGATTTTCCCGACGTGCATGAAATATATTGCGCGGGAAAAGTGCTGAGAATCTCTTTCCTGCGGTCGGCGAATCTTTTGAGAACCTTTTCTTCCAAAATGTCCCCCCAATCCTCCAGTGAAAGTGCTTGGCTTGCAGGTCATAAATACATTTCAGAGATTCTGATTCGATTTCTCTTCCGCAAGGTCTAGACGTAAGGGCAAGTTTATTTTTGTCCAAATGACATAAAATTCACATGATTTAGAGAAGAATTCGAACAGTTTCCAAACAGATTTCTAGTTCCAAATATGAAATTTGCAGAAAAAAATAGTTGAACATAGTTTTCATATTTTTTTTATTTTTTTATTCTATACAAAAACACATTAAAGTTTATTTAACTGGCGTTTTACACCATTTTTATTTAGTTGAAACAGATTATCCAATAAACTTGCATTTTTAGTGTTCGAGTTCCGACGGGTCCATTGATGTTTGTAGTGGTTGGAAAACATTTTGAGCCATAGGTCCGGGCCTCATATGACTGTAGAGCGTTGGGCATAAGACAGACAATCCTACCATGTAAAAAAAAGAAAACATCTCAATTTTCGGAGTCTGCCAGTAGACAGATGGCCCGTCATGTTGCTGTTGCTCCAATGATGATGATATGCTCTGGCCTTTGGTACCACAGGCTTCAGGTTCGAGTCCTAGTGGTGGCATGGATGTTTATTTGTGGTTTGGAATCCCCGTTACTAGGTCCTAGTGTAATTAGGCTAAAGTTTGTAAAGAAAAAAAAACTATAGGTCAACAAACAAACAAAACCTAGACGACAATGTTTAACTATCATCGCCCATCGGTGGCCTGTTTGTTGAATACTTAACTTGAAAACTTCCCACCGATATTCTACAAACAAATATTCGATTCCTGTATTCGTTTGTTAGATTTCCAATACTAAGGAAGATCAGAAAAAATATATGGCATAAATGCATTAAAATGCACGTTCTTGGCTCAGTGGTAGCTTGTTAAATGCAGTTAGTGTGCAGGTGAGTTTAGGTTCAAATCAAAGTGATGCATTCTTTACAGATGCTATTTTTACTGGCTTTTCATCAATTGCATGCGAAAATGGGGGTTTGTTACACTTACAAGCCCTACCAAAAAAATGTCCCTCTTTAATACCCATGGGTAAGCTTTCTCTTGAATATATAAATGGAATGCGCCATATTATATTGCTCGATATAACATGCAAAGGAGGAGCATGTTTAAACAATGTTTAAACCTAGATAACACTATTTAAACATCATCGCCCATCCCTTGGCTCTTTGTGGAATGTATAAATTGAAACTTCCCACCGATATTCTACAAGCAAATTTTCAATTCCTTCGTTTGTTTGTTTTACAATACTGCGGAAGATAAGAAAAACTATGTCATAAGTGCATTAACATATTAACATGCAAGATTCTTGGCTTAATGGCAACATGTTCAGTGGAGTCAAATTCAGTGGTGGTATCTCTTAAAGACGTTGTTCTTACTGTTATAACCAACAGTTTATACAAATTCAAGGATGTTACACCTATAAAGCTCCTCTCCCCCCCCCATATGTCCCACTTCCCAGGGATAAACTGTTCCCTTTAACATAGGCATGCCATTGTTCAACAAAAATAAATGAACAAACATAACTTATTTCCAACAAAAATATCTTAACACGATCTCCGATTCATATCACTATCAAATGTCGAACATACATTTTTCCGACACCCTTTTTTAGAAAAACGGGTCCGACAAGGCAGAAAAAGACCCCTTTGACCCCCCTCCCCTTTTCGATTGATGACAAGGGACAAAATAAGGGAACATAATTCGATTTTCCCGACGTGTCTGAAGTACATTGCGCGGGAAAAGTGCTGAGAATCTCTTCCTGCGGTCTTTTGAGAACCTTTTCTTCCAAAATATCCCCCCTTCTCAAATTCTCCCCGGGAAAGTGCTTGGCTTGCAGGTCATAAATACATTTCAGAGATTCTGATTCGATTTATCTTCCGAAAGGTCTAGACGTAAGGGCAAGTTTATTTTTGGCCAAATGATGTAAAGTTCACACAATTTAGAGAGAAGAATTCGAACAGTTTTCGATCTAATGTTTAGAAGAGAGTATGAAAATTTGCAGGTAAAAAAATAGTTGAACGTTGTTTTCATAGTTTTTACACTTTTTTTAATGTCTGTAAGAAAAATTTAAAAACAACATATTAAAAATTTATTTAACTGGTGTCTTCTCCAAATATTTTTTTTTAGTTTAAATAGATTATCTAATAAACTTTGCATCTTTTTCCTTTGAAGATTAAGTACTAAAAATTAAGTTTAATATCATTACAATATTATTATTTACAACAATAATTTATCTTTAAACAATACTTTGATTATATCATTTTTTTATGTGTCAAAAAATTTTTTTTAAATATAGGGGGCCTGACGGCCGAGTGACTAGAGCTCTGGCGATGTGTGCCACAGGTTTGGTGTTCGAGTCCCGGTTGTGTCATGGATGTTTGTAATGGTTCGGAATCGACTTTAAACCGTACTTCCAGGTCTAATATGACCGCAGAGCTAAAGGCTGGCAACCCTACCCCATAAAAAAGTAAATATCTCCGTTCTCGAAATCTGCCGGAAGACAGACGGCCTTGGCCCATCATGAGAATGTTGAGCCAAATGATGATGAGGATATATCATGAGTGCATCGACAAGCACAATATTTAGCTCAGTGGCAACATGTTCAATGCAGTGGGTGTGTTGAGGTTCAAATCAATTTATGGCATCTCTTACAGACGCTGTTTTCACCAACAGAATACGCAAATAAGGGAATGTTACAAGCCTACCCCAAAACACTACAAGTTACACTTACAAGCCTTCCCAAAAGAAATGACCCACTTTTCTAATGCCCATGGATATGCTGTCAATTGAACATATAAATAGAACACGCTATTGTTCCACAAATATAATTAACAAATATAACTTATTTTCATTAGTACGCATATTGCTCTATATAACATGCAAATGTGGATCATATCCTCCTAGAAGACAGCGACCTTATGACGATCCATGGCTAGCCCTTGGCTCTTGGTATTGCAAGCTTAAAACAAAAGAAATCTCAACACGATCTCCGATTTAGATCAATATCAAACCTCGAAAGTAAATTTCTCCGACACCCCTTTTTTAGAAAAACGGTCCGACAAGGCAGAAAAGACCCCTTGACCCCCCCTATTCGATTGATGACAAGGGACAGAATAAGGGGACATAATTCGATTTTCCCGACGTGTATAAAGTACATTGCGCGGGAAAAGTGCTGAGAATCTCTTTCCTGCGGTCTTTTGAGAACCTTTTCTTCCAAAATGCCCCCCCATTTCTTCCGAGAAAGTGCTTGGCTTGCAGGTCATAAATACATTTCAGAGATTCTCATTCGGCTTATCTTCCGAAAGGTCTAGACGTAAATGTAGGTTTATTTTTTTGTCCAAATGATGTAAAGTTCACACAATTTAGAGTAGAATTCGAACAGTTTTCAATCTGATGCAAGAGAAATAGAACACGAAATTTGCAGACAAAAAAAAATAGTAGAACTTTGTTTTCACATTTTGTTTGCATTTCTATATGAAAATATTTTTAAAAAAACATGAAAAATTATGTAACTAGTGTTTTACACTGTTTCTATTTTAGTTGGATGCATTAATTTTAAAATTTTTTTAGGGTTATACTTATAGGAATATTATATACTTATATTCGAATATACTTACATACTTATTTTAATATATACTTACAAATTTATTTTAATATACACTTATTGTATATATAATATATACTTATAGTTATTTTAAGTGTAGTAATTTGATTATGACTAATATATCATATTTGTGTAAAAAATAAATTTTATTAAATATATTTAACTTTGGGGCCTGATGGCAGAGTGATTAACTCTCTGGCGCACAAGTTTCCCGTCCGAGTCCCGGCAATGCTATGGATGTTTTTAATGTTTCAAAATCCACTTGAAATCGTAGGTCCCTCTCTAACAGGACTGTAGATCGTTCGGCGTAGGGGTGACAACCCTTCCCCGTAATACGAATACATCTCAAGTTTCGAATGTACCATAAGATAGACGGTCTTGGCCCACCATGGGACTGTTCTGACAATGATGATGATGATATGTCGTGAGTGCATTGACATGCACGATTCTTAGCTCAGTAGTAACATGTTCAATTTATTTAGTGCGCAGTTTTCTTTTGATTTGTTGCTGTATGGTCATTCTGTGCATACTTTGGGCTAATTAGGTCGGGTCCTAACAGTTTAACGTAAATTCCGAACCACTGACGAATGTTACACCGCCAGGATTTGAACCTGAAGTCTGTAATACCAGCGGCCAGCTAATGGGGAGAGTTCAAGTTCAAAAAGAAATGACCACTGATGGCGTCTCTTACAGACGCTGTTTTCACCAATAGATTATGCAAATAAGGGGCTCCACATTTATAAGCCCTCACAAAAGAAATGTACCACTTAATTCAAATATGTAAACTATCCTTTTCAACATACAAATGGAATATGCCATTGTTGAAGAAAAAAATGTACAAACATAACTTATTTTCAACAAAAAAATCTAAACACGATCTCCGATTTAGATCAATATCATATCTCGAACATATATTTTTCCGACACCTTTTTAGAAAAACGGTCCGACAAGGTAGAAAAAAGACCCCTTTACCCCTGTTCAATTGATGACATGAGACAGAATAAGGGAACATCATTCGATTTTCCGACGTGTTTAAAGTACATTGCGTGGAAAAGTGCTGAGAATCTCTTTCCTGCGGTCTTTTGAGAACCTTTTCTTCTGAAATGTCCCCACCTTCCCCTCAATTTTCCGGGGAAAAGTGCTTGGCTTGCAGCTCATAAATACATTTCAGAGATTCTCATTCGATTTATCTTCCGAAAGGTCTAGACGTAAAGGCAAGTTTATTTTTGTCCAAATGACGTAAAGTTCACACAATTTAGGGAAGGATTCGAACAGTTTTCGATCTGATTTCTAGAATAACGAAGTTTGCAGGAAAAAAAGTTTAACATTGTTTTCATATTTATTTTTTAAAAATTTCTATTCGAAATTTTAAAAACAACACATTAAAGTTTATCTATCTGGGCCTGAACGGCCGAGTGGCTAGCGCTCTGGCGCTCGGTGCGACAGGTTTCGGGTTCGAGTCCCGGCGGTGCCATGGTTGTTTCTAGTGGTCGGAATCCACTTTAAAAGTAGGTGCCGGTCTAATAGGATCGTAGAGCGTTGCGGGGGCATTGTTACTCCGCGTCCGTGGCTTCTCTTCAAATTACACGTGCCCCCTGGGTAATGCAAAGTGCGTACGTCTGTGCAGCACTTGCCTTAAGGCACCCAAAGACCAAGCTGTCTGTGTTTGCCAGCTGCATTGAAAAGAAAAAAAAAAAGTTTATTTATCTAGTGTTTTACATTATTTTATTTAGTTGTAATTAATTATCCTATAAGCCTGCATTTTTAAAAAACATTTTATGTGCATAAAACCCATAAAACATTTTATTACGTATATATATATACACACACATATATAAACCTGCTGGTGTTTCTTATAAAAACAAAAATAAACTTGAGTGCGTTCCAATTTGTTTTGTATTGCATTTTTTTTTTCTGCAATATCGACTTAACTATCTATATATTTCTAAGATATTGGTATGCAGTGAGCATACAATTATTTATTGTAATTTAAATGCGTCTTCCAAACTTTGGAGAAATACTGATTTAACCATTGTGCAATTTTACATGTTTCAATTACTTCAATTATATTGAATTCTCAGAAATTTAAAATAATTGTACACAAAACAAGTATATGAACTATTATCAAATCCAAATATTTATCTTTTCAAGTAAATATTTGGCCCACTTAGTTCTTTATTGGGAAAAGGAATAAAAAAACTAAATTTCGCCAATTAAAAAGTTTATATTGATCGTGTACTACAGAACAATTCTCTGACGTTATTAAAAATATCGCATAACGTACATTCCCATTATTTGGCTTGATAAAATGTTTCTGCAAAATTACCAGCTGAATTTGCGATACGTTACAATTGACAGGAATGGCTTAAAATGAACGCTTCAATGTTATTTTCGAGTATGATTGAACTAAATGAACATCCTGAAATCAGGTTGGCTGGTTTTCATACTGCAAGGGTTTTCATACTGGATTCATACTGATTTTCATACTGGATTCGACCATGACACTCCAGAAACAAGTCCTTAAATTTTATAAAATTTCTATATTAAAATATTTTTAATTGGCAACAGCACATAAATATCTCAGTCGCATAAAATTAGTATATTGTGGTAAAAAGTGTTTAATAGACAAAATATTATTTCATTTTGAGCAGCAAGACAGTTCTTCGTGAAGGAGATATCTATGGGTAAAAAAAAGCATATTCTATTCCCAGTTTTGTAAATTTTACGTTTATTTAAAATTCTGACAAGATTTGTGTTTGGAAAACCAATGGTGGATGATTTTATAAAATAAAGTCTATTGTTCATTTCTGGATCCCAGCTTTCTGCCGAAAGGAGTCGATTGCAGTCCCCATATATTTGTGTAGTCAAATGTTATTTCAAAATTAACTTGCGTTAAAAAAGAATTTTTGCTGCTTCATCAGATTTTTCAGTATCGGGGACACCTCATGTCCTAGAATCCAGCAGAACTTTATATCAAAAACTTTATCTACTAATTTAATGCAAGTTTTAATAATTGATCAAATTATTGTATATATTAAAATTTAATATTTTTTTTTTATTTCCAATGGCAAGGCAAGTACAAGTAGAATAAAAATAATAACAGTAATAACAAGAAAAAACTCGAGTCGCCGTCAAGTACCGCACATTGGTGTCTGTTCTGGGTCTCTGTTCATTGGGTCTGTTGAACCATATAGGGGGCAGCCAGGGTTCGAAAATATTTTAATGCGATGGAGGTGTTCTGCCAGACAGTCATGGCCAGTCAGAAGTCGGAACTGGGTGACAGCCTGCCATCGCAGATTGCTGGGTATTGCTAAAAGATCTTCAGCTCTCCAAAGCTTTGACTTAATCCCATCTTGAATTCGCAACTTGGGGTTTTTAGTCATTATTTGTTTGATATATATTTTATAGAATGGAGCGACAGTGACGAAGATCTCATTTGAAGTAGTTTTGAGCCTCTTTTTGCTAGACAATCGGCCTGCTCGTTCCCAAATATGCCAGTGGCCAGGTATCCACTGAAGTACCACCCGTTTCTATTTAAATGTCAGTCCCCGCAAATGATTTTGACACTGGGAGATTTCCTCTGATGAAGGTCTCTTGGTTGAGCTAATAGCCTGAATTGCGCCTTGTGAATCAGACAAAATAACCACTCTGTTGAATTTTCCTCAAAAATTAGTAAATATTTCAAAGCAATTCGGATAGCCTCTCCTTATCCATCAAAAGATGTTCGATATTTCGCAGCTGAAGTGTAAAAGGAGAACAAGACTCCCCCTGAACCTGCAGTAATAAGATTTTCATAAAAGGAGCCATCTGTGTATACGTGCAGCCATTCAGATTCTGGGTATCTTGTATCAATAGTATCAAGAGTATAAACCCTCAAAACATCTATAGATTTGTTCTTATAAAGTTCATCTGAAAGACTTTAATCTAAAATTTAATATTGTTGGATATTTTTTTAAATTAAGTTTAGCAGAGCTTTTATGCAACTTCTCGAGTTCGGAATATAATATAATGTCTATGTATGTCTATAAAAGGATCAATTTATTTTTTAGAGATAAAGGGTGGCATAACTCTATAACAAAACAATGTTGGTTGAATTTTCTCGAGAAAATTGTTTTTATAAGGACAAAGACCAGTAGGTCATCCCCCTTGAAGGACATGTGCCCTGCATGAGCCATACATGAAAGTAGTCAAGTAGGACTTTTACTATGTTGTAAAAATAAAGATTTATATAAGATGTTGCTTGTAGAAGATTTATCCCAATCAATAAAAATCTTTTAAAGCATGAATTTTTGCCTCTCCTCAAGGAGAGAACATCCCTGTAAATTTATAAATATCCAAATTATTTGCATTCAGAGATCCAAGTACTCGAATCAATCTCGAACCAGAAATAGGGAAGAAATATTTTTTACAAGTTGGATCACAGTTGCTGATAGTTTTACAATTGTTGGTGAACGTGATACAATTATTAATATTGCTCTTAGTTTGTTAACACATTACTAGTAGATAAAAGCTCTAATATTGAAGTCAACGTAATATTGACTTTTAAGTTATAAACAGCAAATCATATAAAAATTTATAATATACGCAGAAAAATCTTTAGACAACAAATATAAAGCACATAAATTCGAAAGTGAGATAATACCATCTTAATGTTATGCAACTTTTACTGTACGATAAATACATTTCACCATTTAGTTGGAGTAAATTTAGTTATTTAATACAATTCAATTTAAAAAATATGAAATTAAATAGTATTTAATTTTATGATTTAGACTCATTAGAAACATTAAAAGTCAAATAAAAACTATTATTTGCTCAGAATTTATCTCTCTAAGAAACAAAGTAAACTTTGAGTCATATTCTATGTTATGTGATAAATTTCATTGTTTACACAAATGTTAGTACTAGAACGTACAGTAGGTGTAAATAATCAAATGTTTTATTCATAAATCGTGGTGGTATACATAACTATTAACACATTACTTCCAAATTGTTTTAAGATTTGATTCATAAATTGTACATCAATGCATTTTTGAAGACAAAACTAAATCTTAGCTTAGAAATAAATTTATTAAGATTCTAAGCAAAAGAAATTTAAAAACATGAATTTTGAACTATACATTAAAATACGATATCTAAATTTCTGGAACAGTTGAAAAAAGAAAATTCGGATTTAATAGTCAAAGTTGCAAATTATTTTACTTATCTGGTTATTGGTCATTACAAAAAAAAAAAAAAAAACATTTTTAAAAAGACATGGTGGTATTCTACATGAATTAGAATAAAGTCTTAAAGCAAATATTTTTGGTTGGATTTAACATTCCAAAACTTAATCCGCTTTTCAACTTCGTATTCGTCAAGATCTCTTCATCAAACACAGTCTAGTTGAGTTTGTTCTTTAACTCCCATGTCTTTGTTGTCATATTTACTATCCATTAGACTAGTAGGAACTTCTGGATGTTCATAGGCTGAAACATCCGGCGAATCTGATTCAGAATCCATATGAATTTGTGTTTCTGTTATCAGCTTTAAGTTTGTTAACAAGTTTTGTCTGCAATTGATAGATTCCTTAGAGATTGTTTCATCTTTCATGGGAGTGAACTTCGAAATAGTCTTCTGCACAGTCATCGCAGTTGTTCAGTATACTCTCTTCTGTACTTTCAAGACACGACTCAGATTCATGACTTTAGATTGAGCCATGAACATCAGCCGACTCAGAAAATGCATTGGCATTTGCTTCCAATATATCTTGTGCCATACGTAGAGCGAGATTTTCTATTCTAGTACGGAAATCATATTTCGAGAACATGTCGCTTATATTTGAAAGGTCCACTTCTTCCATAAGATCAAGTAAATCCGATACATATTGATCTTTCACAAAACGTACAGCATCTTTGAATGGGTCGTGATTGGCATCATGTTTATCAGCTGACAAACTAACATTTTGTGTTTGAGGGCACATTGCTGAATTTATGTGATCAATTGGTGAAGCCCTAAAAATCAAATATTTCTCAAATAGTTTAGATTTTTCAGTTTCAGTATTTGAAGTTGTTAAGTCTGTTTCTGTGACGGGAGGCATTATATGCGCACTTTGATCAGGACAGTTCTGAAGATTAGTGACTAATTGTCCGGGATCATTTGTGCTTTCTGTTATACTAAAGCCTGGACGGGCATTTCTGGCATCTTTAATCAGACCCTTCTGGTAATCGTTCATTTTCTTCTGAAGCTTTCTTACAAGAGCCAAAATGTCCTCAAATTTGCCATAGTCTGGAAGAGTGGAAGCCGTCTTGGGTGTGAGAACGGTGAACTCTTTCGGAATTTGCGATTCAAGATTCAACTGTTCCGAGTCATTCATTTCAATCAAGGCTTCTTGATGGTTTTCGGATTCTTGGTCTCTCGAAAGTTTTAATTTTCTCTTCAACTCCTTGTACCTCTCATGCGTAGTTGCAGATGATTCACATCCAGAATCCGATTCCGAAATTCTATGAGATTTTTGAACGGTTCCGCAATGTTCACAAATGGACGCATCCGTATCCTTGTGCCCTCGCTTTTCAAAGAATTCATCAACGGCATCTAGTTCATTTACTAACTCGGCTATAAGGCTTGCTGCGTCTCTTAAATTCTGAATCATGGATAGTTCTTTGGTTCCTTGGTATAACAAGGGATCTGGTAAAGAAATGTATGTGCAAGGCAAAGACTGCTTAACTTGGGAAACCGAGGAACTTCTATCTAGTGTTTCGATTTCTTCCGAAGTGGATTGATTTTGGAACAGTACAGAAGGAAGCGTTTTTTGATTGGTTCCTTGCTTGGAAGGTTCATTCAAGTGAGCAAAAGGATATCCTTTGCCTTTAGCGAGTTTATCTAAATTGCTGTCGGAAGTAGATATTTGCCTATTCAGTAATGCCTTTCTCTTCTGTGAGCTATTCGACTTGCGAATATTCTTGGAATATGGAGTCTTCGTTCCCTTGGTTCCATGTCTGGAAGATACACCAAATGGAGCAAAAGAAGGATATTCTTTTTTCTTTGCAATCTTATCTAAATTGCTTTCCGAAGTGGATATTTGCCTATTCAGTAATATCCTTTTCTTCTGTGAGCTATTCGACTTGCGAGTATTCTTCGAACTTGGTGTCGTCGTTACCGAATGCTCATCCAAGTGTACAATAACAACTTTACTGTTGGGTTTCAGATTAGACAGAAGAACATTCGTACCATCAGACGATACATGAAAGCAGTTTTCCGTTCCTGTACTTAAAAAGAGCACATTCTTATCCACAGGCAAATGCTCACTTTTAAATTGAAGATTTTCATCCAACAACGAATTGATGATTTCACCAATATTCTGAAATATCCCACTTATTCCTGTAGTTACTACGGCCGCCATTTTCAAGGCAACTATGAAACTTTTGAAGATAATTGACATCTTGTTGAATCACCTTAATGGCCAAGAACCTGCATAAATAGAAGCACAAGTCAAATTAATTGAAAATTTCCAAATTTCTTCCAACAGGTTTGACTTTAAAATTAGTAATACTAACAGTTAAACATTCGTTTGCAATAGTTCGCTTTTAAGTGATAAAAATTACCATACGTCAAAGATTATGAAATACGATTGAAAATTTAATGAATTAATATACCATTTAAAAAAAAAGATTAAAAATTATTGCTATTGTAAGAATTAAAATTTTTAAAACATTAAAATGTTTAGTCATTTTTAAAATAATTTTTAAAAGTTACCTTTAAATTTTTTTTTTTTTAATTTGCACTAAATATTTTATTTATCTGGATTTTCGTGTTCACTTATAATTCGCTATTTTTAGTACGAGGTAATCGCAATCTTAACACGAATCGCAATCTACTAACGAATCGCAATCTACTTTACGAATCGCAATAACACGAATCGCAAATCTACTAACACGAATCGAATCTACTAACACGAATCGCAATCTACTAACACGAATCGCAATCTACTAACACGAATCGCAATCTACTAACACGAATCGCAATCTACTAACAGTCGCAATCTTTATCGGAGTCTTAGACAAAGTTTACAATAGTATAAATCCGAAGTTACGCAAGTATTTACAACAACTTTCGTAGTCTTTAAAATTATAATTCCTCTAGAATTTAGCCTGAACAGTGCAGCCAGCTTAGATTGAGCGACTTTAGTAGAAACCCAGTTGAAATTTATTTTAGTTTTAAAACATAAGCTTTTTATAAACTACGCCTTGCAAACAATTCATACGGAAACCTTTTTGCTATCAATTTAAATGAATAAGGTGTCTTTAAGGCAGGGATGAGCAAACTTTTGGGTCGCTGGCTAAAAATCGAAAAAAAGTTCGGCGGGCCAAGATAAATTTTACTCAAATTTTTAAAACAATATACAAGTATTACAATTTAAATATGTTAATGACATGAATGAAATTGCGATTTAATTTTTAAAAGTTCCTTATATTGAGGTTCGAAGTGAGATGTACCGATTCTAAGGAACGAGACTAAATGCTCATCTGCCAGTCTATTTCTGAAATAATTCTTTCTAAAGGTTCATAGTTGAAAACACTTGTTCACATATATAAGATGAAACAAACATGTCACTTTTTTCTGGGCGTGAGATATTGAATTTGGGAAACTTACTTTCGATAATGATTTGTAAAACTAACTTTGGCATATTTAGAAACAACTGCTTGAGATGACTGTTGTTAGATTGCAACTCAATTCAACCTGCAAATCAGACCTCACTGCTTCACAATTTACGTTAAAAGGCATGGTAAAAATTTCAATTTCTGTTTGAATGGCACTGAAATCTTGAAATCTGCGTACGAACTCAAAATGCAGATTTTTCAAGCCATCTTCATAATTCTTAAGCTTCTCTTCATTTACTGAGGGTATTGAATTTATCATTGGGAAATGAGAATAATTTTTTTAATAAAAAATTATATTTAATCAAAGTAGAAAAGTAGATGGATGTATAATAATATATAAATATATATTTCTGCTAATTTGCCTCGGATCGGCAAATTAAAATTCTATTCGCGGGCCGGATAGAACCTTCCGGCTGGCCGGAGTTGGCCCGTGGGCCGTATTTTGCCCATCCCTGCTTTAAGAGGTCCTATTAATTATCATACATTTTAACGAAAATTACGAAAACAAAGGTGTCCCAAAAACAAGCAAGATTTCTTGCGGTAATTTTAGGACACACATTACGGATACAGGTAAGATTTTGTTGCTTTTGTTGTAGCATCATTGAATTCAGAAAATACTGCAAAGTTTATTTAAAATTAGCTTCAAAAATTGCATCAATACAAAAGCCTCAAAAATATACATATAATTCTAACACCATATTTACAAAATAAATTTGGATCGATTATTTTACCATTCCGTTTAATATTACGTTTTTATTACTTTGTGTTTAAAGCAACAGTTTCACCTAGAAATTCTTGTTCATTTTTTTTCAATTCCTTCTATTAGCTCACACTCTCCCTATATATATATATATATCTTGTTCAAACTGTCAATCATTCATAAAATACTTTTTATTCATCCACTCAAGCTCAAATACAATTTTTTAACTTGTAGACACTTTGATGTTACAGTTTTTTCAAATATTAATTCAGTAATTAAATTTAATTTTTTTAGATTTAAATTGCATATATTTACCAATAGATGCCACCAGATAAACTTAAAAAAAAATGGAGGAAAATTATTTATTAAGGACTTTCTGCAATATAGTGAGAAAAAGTAGGAATTGACTTTAAAAATTATTTTTATCACTTGGTTCTTCTTTTCTTCATATGAAATTCGCCAAACAGCAATAATGCGCCAGAAAAGTTTTCCCGAGAAACTAGCATCTGTTAAACTCGCAATTTGTACAGCATTTAAATTTTTAACCAGTCTTTTTAAACATGCAATACAACATTAATGGTAAATATTCAAATTCGAATACTGTTGCAAGAAAGTAAAGCTCAGATTATAGTAGTTACATACATGTTAAAAAGTTAGAAAATATAAGCAATAACATCAGTTTTACAATTCAAAAGATGGTATATTTAACAATAAGCTTTAATCTCGGCAAAAAAGGCAATTTTGATTTTTCAAATGAAAATTTGCATGATATTATGTAAATTATACTTTTAAACATGGAATTAAAATTGTTAGGTTTAATGAATGCTATTTCACTATATTTAACATGCTTCCGGCATACATTATCTGTTTAAGACATTTTATCTTAAAGATGCAGACATTTAAGGATCTTAATTTTTAACTAAGGCATTTTTCCCAATTTTAAATCACACATTAAATATTTACTCCAATTAATGTAGCGAGCGAACATTTTCCAAATTAAATGGTTAATGCAATGATATTTGAAATCAAATGTTTGTAGCTTAATTAAAACTAGTTCGAATTGGTTTATTCTGGAGTCAATTAACGAAATCAATTACTGATTATAATTCATTTTATAGTAAAGTTAGAAATATAACATCGATATTTATATATAAAGTTGAAAAGACTTTAAAAGAAATCTTTAAAAAACAATTATATTAAATTTTCACTACCAAGAAAATATTTATTAAGAAACTCACTTCTATAAAAATTGAAATCTTACTTATGATCGAGATAGTTTCCAATATTCTCGGTTAAAAAAAAAGCTGACTGTTCTCTATTTAACAGGCAAACATTTTATAAACTCTGTTAACGTTCGTTTTTAAGACGGCCAGTATAATTTGGTGATGATGCCATTCAGGATATATAAAATTATCGTTATTTCACTAATGGGATCAAAATTCTAATTGCATCTATTTTACATTAGAATATAAATGTGAATTTAAAAGCAATCCAAAAATAATTACTCAAATTCATCTTATGTATTTATATTTTTTATTTATTGTATATATATATAGATATATATATATGGATAGTGGATATTTCTAGATAGGAGATGTTTCCTTCTTTACGTGGTAGGGTTGTACATTCTTACAGTCATAATGGACCTTGGGGCCTGAATGGCCGATCGCTTGGTACTACAGGCTTCGGGTTCGAGTCCCGAGTATTTTAAGCAGTACATCACGGAACCCAGTGAGATTTCTCACCCACATCATTCCCACACTGTAAAAGGGAAACTCAGCTTTAGGAACAGCGGTGAGGTGTAGTAGTAATAGTAGTCATAATAGACCAGGACCTTCATTTAAAGTGTATTCCGAACCACTACAAACACCCATGGCACGGCCGGGACTCGAAAGCGAAATCTGAGCAACCGATTGCTAGTCTTGCCCATCAGGTCTTTGTGTTGTATTACAATAATATTTTTGTTCTAATGCAGCTGGTAAACACTTAGACAGTTGTCTTTGATGAATTAAGGGAAGCGCTGCACCGACGTTGCTCAGTTAGCACTATCCAAGAGGTGCGTGCATCTTGAAGATAAGCTACAGATGTGGAGTAACAATACCCCCGCAACGCTCTACGATCATGTTAGAACGGGACCTACGGTTTAAAGTGGATTCCGAACCACTACAAACATACATGGCACGGCCGGGACTCGAATCCGAAACCTGTGGTACCGAGCACCAGCCACTCGTCCATTCAGGTCCATTCAGGTCCCCATGTTACAATAATATAAATTAATGAACTTGAGCTACGAAGTTGAAATGCAAAGAACGAATAGCCCGTGCCAGAATTGCTTGTCACCCACTTTTAATTTTGAGGAAATTAGGTATACAAAACTATAATTTGGTTAATTTAATATAACAAATAAAATAAAACTTTGTGCAGATAAGATTATAAATTACATTTTATGATATCAATAAAAAGCAAATAACTATAATTTTGTTTTATTAAACATGCTTGGTTAACTACACGAGATCTCCGATTTAAAGCATCCATTATTTGTTCAAAACGCTTTACTATTACTTTCCAAAATCGTCTGCAACCCACATCGTCTCCACCCCAAAACACACAAAAGATACATCAGAAGCATTCTATCTCGTTTGAATGCCTTTATTTAACCACATGTCTGCAACATTCGCAACTACAGCTTTCCAGGTCTTCGTTACATAAAGGCTCGTTGTTCGCAGTTCGGAAACAATTATTCGGAGTTATTTGCGTCCAGGATAATTAAGTCGTTCTTTAGAAAACTGTTTCCGAAGAGAAGAATTTCGGTTTCATTAACTGCGATTCGAGTCGTAACCGTTTTCTTGGATTTTGTAACTATCATCTAGAAAGAGAAATATTTATTTATTTTTTTAATTTTTGTGTCTAGATTTGCACCAAATAGACAAATATAACGGCACTCTTTTATGTCAACTTTAAAATAAATTATAGTTTTAAAAACACTAAAAACACGCTTTTTAGAGTTAATCAAACTAAAAAGTAAAAAAAAAATTGTTAACATAAGAATAAAATGACTGACGAGAAAATGAATGTCACTGTTCTAAAAGCTTGGGGTGCTCGATATCAATCGTTATAATTTTTCACTAGTTTCATTCCAAAATGCAGAGTTAGCTTTAAAATTCATCACACAAAGCACCCCCACGCTTTTAGAACAGTGACATTCATTTGCTCGTCAGTCATTTTATTCTTATGTTAACAATTATTTGTACTTTTTAGTTTGATTAACTCTAAAAGCATGTTTTTAAACTATAATATTTAAATGAGGTCCCTGTACGGAGGACTGAACTATAGTTCTTACAATAATTTAATTGTGAGTAAAACAAAGGCTAAATGCGAATATGTCGAGCCAGCCAGGACTCGAACTGGGAATCTCCTCATCCGTAGTCAGGCGTTATCCGTTGTGCCACTGTCCCACGTAGGTTTGAATGTCTTAGGTACTTTCATTCTACGTGGGTTAAATTGCTCTTCATAAGTTAAAATAAAATCACTCATCCTGGCGATCCTAATCATGACGAGATAATAAACTTATCAAAATATTTTAGTGTCGTCGGTCCTTGATAAGTCTACAACGTTTAAATTAAATCGGATCGCTTAAAGTAAAGGCAAAATTGAGCATAAAGAGTCAGTTACAAACAAACATACAGGTGAAACTAATAAAAGCGTATTAAAAATCGACACAATGTCTATCAATAATTCTAAGAAATCAACAATAAGTAGAAAATAATCATGAAATCTATTTAAAAATATATAACTTTTTTGGAAGTAGTATCATCTGGAAATAGAAACTTTTTGTGTGTGTGTGCCTAGATTTGTACCAAATAGACAGAATTTCAGCACTTTACTATCTTAAAAAAAAAGTCTAGATAAAAAGAGATACTTTTGTCTTAAAAAATGTCACAGTTTCTAAGACGTGTTCTAAGAAATCAACGATACGTAGAAAGTAATCATTAAATCATTTTGAAAATAGTATCATCTAGAAATATAAACTTTTTTTTTCGGCTAAATTTGCACCAAATAGACAAAATATCAGCACTTTTTTTTTATGTTATCCTTAAAAAAAAACGACACAATTTCTCTTCAAATTTAAAAAAATTTTATTTATTAGTTTTAAAAATGTACTATTTTTTTTTTTTTTATTGTAATTCATTACTTTATTATAATTTATTATATTAATTTTTATATTATTATATTATTATATTTAATATTTCTTTTATTATTTTATTATTATTAATTATTTTTTTCTTATAATTCGAATCAAAATTTATATTATGTAGTTTTCATTGTTACCTAAATCAATTGCATGCTTTAAAAGCACTTTTTAATTTTGTGTCTAGATTTGCACCAAATAAACAAAAATCGGCAGTCTTTTAGGGTTATCCTTAAAAAATGTAAAAAACGGTACAATTTCTGTACTTTATTCGAAAATCGGCAATACATAAAAATATCATGAAATCCTTTTGAAAATATTTATTATTGGACGATATTTATTGCATTTATTCTATACATTTGTGTTGTTGTGTCGTGTCTAATCCTCAGTGTCCTGCAGCTCATACATCCCATAAGTATTCTACTCATGAATGGATGGAAAGGGGGCATCTTCTGTTGTGATGGAGCACCCGTAGGTAGAAGTCTGACTTGACTCCGTGACGCTCTTACAGTCATATGAGACTGGGAACTATGATTTAAAAGGAATCAAACATCTACCTCTACAAACATCTCTGGCATCGGCGGGACTCGAATCCGAAACCTGTGGTACCGAGTGCCAGACACTTGGCCATTCAGGCCCATTAAATACATTTATTCCATGTAATTTATTTCACGAAAAGAATCTAATTATATTGAAAAATATTGTTTTTTCTGTTAAATCGACACTTACAAATTACAAATTTTTAATTTCTCCTCGAACTTTTTGACTAAAGATTTTCTCAAAACCTTTAACCTCCTCGCACAAAGCAAGACCAGCCCTAGCCCTAGCCTTTTTTGCTGCCGTAGGCAAACTGAAAAAAATGGAATGACTTTTGAAAAAGATTTTTGAATTCGTCGAACATGGTTCGATTTGACAAAAATAAAAGAAACAGAACCAAAAATTTCTCTTGTCAATTTCTACGTTCAACACGATAAACTATCGACTGGAAAGTTTCTATTGAATTAGAAAAAAAAAGGGAGACTACACAATTCTGTCAGTGTCTTTTAAGCATTTCAGTTCCCTATCGCCTTTTTAAAATTTAATTTTACAACGATCCCATTCATTGATTCTCAAAAATAAATGAAAAACAACATTGTACGCAATCTATAATTTATTATAAAAATTTAATAAAACCATGTTTGAAAATGTATGTGTTAATAATCAATAACTAAAAATTGAATAAAAGTTGCAACACTTGAAAAAAAAACAATTTTAAATGGAAAAATAAGTAATATTAATAAAAAATTTTTTTAAAGGTTATCTTTTAAATAAAACAAATTTAAAAGGGGATATTTTCTATATATTTTCAGCTAACTTTCAAAATATTCTACTGCAACATTTCTAAGAACCACTGGGGTTGGTTATATAAAATTAAATTGACAAAATGTGAGTGATGTGTAACAATCCCCATGTTGTACACTGGATAACGTTGAAACTACTACGATAAAGCAGAGTCTCAGGGCTCGACTTGTGGTTCAGTGGTGAACTGATTCGCTGATGAGTATTAGGGCTGAGGTTCAATCCGCTTTCGGCATTGTGGTAGACTTTATTTTAAAAACGAGGAGATTGGATGGCGTTTGTGATGTTCAGCATCTTCCCACACTGGTCAGAACATCTCATGCGATTTTCCGAGTTTTCTCCCAAACGATACGCAAATACAGGGGTAGTTGCCCCTAAAATCCTCACGAAAATACCCCCGGCACTGCCCTCCTTTTCAGCGGCGCAGAACCGAGTCAGACTTTTACCTACCGGTGCTCCACCCCAACAGTAGCTGTCCCTTTCTCTCTATCCATGAGCAGTCTACTCAAGAAGTGCCTGTCCCCAGCTGCAGATCACTGAGGATTAGTCCCAACAATAACAACAATAAGAGTCTCAGGAATTCGAAAACTAAGTTCAACAATAAATCCTATTTGTGCCACAGAGGTACAAATATTAATTATGTACGTTGGAAAACCGTTCTATGTCAATTGTTAATTTAAGTACTTTGACGAAAATTAACATTCAACTCCAATTGACGAAACAAAGTATTTCAATTACTTTTAGTAATAATACTCGACTTCGACGTTGCGTTAGAAACAGCTTGAATTTTAACATCGTTTTTTTTTTTTTTCAAATCTTCAAATAACAAGGGTTTGTTATTAAAAGTTGATGTCAGCTGTTCTTTAACATTACTTCACAGCCACGGCTCTAAGTAACGTTAGGAGTAGAGTGAATATTAGCACCGAAAATTTCAAATCTTCGAATAGTAAAGATTTGATATTAGCAGTTGAATTTAACGCCTATTAAACAACTCAACTCTTTCGACAAGTAAAAATCGATTAGTGTATCAAGTTAACGCGGAATCAATTATGTATCATGAATATGCTACTAACTAACAAACTCTCTGCCACTACAGGAAATGTTGGGCCCTAGCCATATGCCTAATGGCAGAGTCCGAAAAAGAAGATTTTTTTTTTTTTATCAGCGGTGAAAATCAAAGTTTATTTCACCGTCCCGAAATAATCAACGGCATTGTGATAAAGGGCGAAACATAAAAGATAGCGAATCCTTGTTTTCCTTAACGATGGCCAAGAGCAGCTACGAACTATTATTTTACGAAGTCGCTAAAATTAATAAAAAATCCAATTACTGAAAAAAAGGTGTTCGTTAATTATAGCGGTTCACTACTTTTAGAATGAAAAATCATCGTCGAGAAATGCTCTAATTAAGACATAGATATACGATATACCTTGCCTTAGTGTAGGTTAAAGCAAAGTTGTTGTTTTTTTTTTGTGTGAATCGTGCAGAAAAAGCAATAAATAAACGGAATAAATTGGCGGATAAAGTGCTAATAAGCGAGCTTATTAGATTGCGTCTTTCTAACGGTAATTAAAAGAGTTTTCTCAAAATAACAAGTGTTTTAGCGTAGGAAGGAATTTAAAAATCCGAAGACTGAAAAGAAGAAAAGCGCATTGTTCGGCGTAACTAATAATGCTAATAAGTGTTAATGAAGAATCAGGGAAAAATATTTTGGATTATTTTTTAATGAAATATTTGTAAGGTCTTTGTTGTTTTTAAAGGTGAAAAGTCAATAAGTTGTCGTATCAGCTGTGTTTTATGAATATGTGATGAGGTGTTTAATAAAAAGCAAGTTGATTTAAAATTTTAGATATTCTTATACGCAGATAGTTTCTTACAACACGATTATTAGTATCATATTTTTTTTTTTTTTTTAAATTATTATATTTGTATAATATTTACTCACAAATATTCATGAATATTCATATATATTCAATGATATTCATGAATATTCATATGTATTCAATGACATTCATGAATACTGTATGTATTCAATGATATTCATGAATATTCATGTATATTCAATACTGAATAGTTTTCACGAATAATCAATTATATTTCAAAGAATAATTTTTTTAAAGACTTAATTAGTTGTTTACTGGTTGATTTAAACTTTCAGATATTTTTACACAGAAACAGTTTTCGCACAATGCAATTATTAGTATCATCATCATCATTGGTGCATCAGCCGCACGGTGGGCGAAGGCCGTCTGCCTAATGGCAGACTTCGCGACAGGATGTGTAATCCTTTTTTACGGGGAAAGTTTGTCACCCCTATGGCCAACACTCTACAGGGACACAACAAAGGAGAAACTTATAGGGACACAAAGTTAAAAGTGGATTGCGAACCACTTGAAATATCCGTAGGGTCTGTCGGGACATGAACCCGAAACCTGTGGAACCAAGCTCCTGGCACTTGGACATCGCCCCCAATCATAGTAATGTAACAGTCATTGTAAAGAAATAGACTTGATGATAAACTATGATAAATTGTCTTAAATCTTCTTGGTGTAACGGTCATGGGCAAAGACCTTCTACCTACTAGCAGACTTCGAGACAATAGACGTCTTCTTTTTTTTTTTTACGGGGGAAGGGTTGTCATCAGTACGTCCAACTCTCTACAGTCATATTAGACAGAGATCTACGGTTTAAAGTGGATTCCGAACTTCTACAAACATGTATGGCAACGTCGGGGCTCAAACCTGAAATATAGGGTACCGAGAACTAAAAGGGTTCTCAGGTTAAAATTTTAATTTTTTTTTTTTAAATTCCAAATACTAGATTTAAGAGATATTCTTTATTCACATCATTCTAAAAACCACTTTGAAAATAAAAGTTTATTCTACATATACAAAATAATCAACGGCTTTGTGATTAAGGGCGAACATATAACATAAAAGACAGCAAATCCTTGTTTTCCTTTAACGATGGCCAAAAGCAACTACGAACTATTATTTTACGGAGAAGTCGCTAAAATTGATAAAAATTCCAGTCAATGACAAAAAAGAGTTCGTTAATTATAGCGGTTCGCTACTTTTAGAATGAAAAATCATCGTCGAGAAATACTCTAATTAAAACATAAATATACGATATACCTTGCCTTTTAGCGTGTGCTAGAGCAAAGTTTTTTGAGCGAACGTGCAGAAAAAGCGATAAACAAACTGAATAAATTGGCGAACAAACTGCTAATAAGCGAGCTTATTAGATTGCGTCCATCTAACGGTAATTAAAATAGTTTTCTCGAACTAACAAGTGTTTTAGCATAACAATGAATTTAAAAATCTGAAGACTGAAAAAGAAGAAAAGCGCATTGTTCGGCGTAACAAATAAAGCTAATATGTGTTAATGAAGAATGAACGAAAAATAATTTCGACTAACTTTTTTTTTTTATTAAAATATTTGCAAGGTTTTTGTTGCATTAAAGGTGAAAGGACAATAAATTGCGGCATCAACTGTGTTTCATGAATATGTAATGAGGTATTTAATAAAGGAGGTGGATTTAAATTTTCAGCTATCCTTATACGCAGTCAATTTTCGCACAATACGATTATCAGTATCAAATTGTTAAGATATAATTATTACATTTATATAACACCCACAATTATTCATAAATATTCATATTTATTTAAAGATAATCATGAACAATCAATTATATTTCAAAGAATATTCTTTATAAATATGTAATTAGCAATTTAATAGAGCAGGTTGATTTAAATATTTAGATATTCATATAAGCAGACAGTTTTCACACAATACGATTATTAGTATAATCTTGCCCATCATCATCATTGGCGTAACAACCCCATTGAACCTCCAACAGAAGACATCTCCTGTCTCGAAGACTGCCTACTGGCCTACCTTCTTTTCTTACGGGTTAAGGTTTTCAGCCCTATGCCCAACGCTTTACAATCATATTAGACAGGACTAACGGTTTAAAGTGGATTCTGAACCACTACAAACATCCATGGCACCATCGAGACTCGAACCCGAAACCTGTGGCATCGAGTACCAGGAATTATTTTACTACCAGATTAAAATTTTAAAAAGTTTTTTGTTTCAATTTGAAATAATAGAATTAAGACAAATTATTTTCTCACATCATTCTAAAAAACTACATTGAAAAACAAAGATTATTCCACATTCACAAAGTAATCAACGACATTGTGATAATGCGCGAATCTTTAACATAAGAGATAGCAAATCCTTGTTTTCCTTTAACGTTGGCCAAGAGCAACTACGAACTATCTACGTTTTACGTAGAAGTCGCTAAAATTGATAAAAATTCCAATTATAGAAAAAAAAAAGAGGTTCATTAATTATAGCGGTTCACTACTTTTAAAATGAAAAAAATCATCGTCGAGAAATACTCTAATTAAAACATAGATATACGATATACCATGCCTTTTAGAGTATGTTAAAGCAAATTTTTTTGTAGCGAATCGTGTAAAAAAGCGATAAACAAGCTGAATAAATTGGCGAACAAACTGCTAATAAGCGAGATTATTAGATTGCGTCTATCTAACGGTAATTAAAAGAGTTTTCTCAAACTAACAAGTGTTTCAGCATAACAATGGATTTAAAAATCCGAAGACTGAAAAGAAGAAAAGCGCATTGTTCGGCGTAATAAATAATGCTAATACGCGTTAATGAAGAATTTGTGAAAAAATATTTTGGATTATCTTCTTTTAATGAAATACTTGCAAAATCTTTGCTGCGTTAAAGGTGAAAAGGCAATAATTTGCCATATCAGCTGTGTTTTGTGAATATGTAATGAGGCATTTAATAAAGAAGGTCGATTTAAATATATAGATACCAGACAGTTTTCGTACAACATGATTGTTAGTATCAAATTTTTAAAATATAACTATTATTGTATAATACTCATGTATTCACAAATATTCATGTAAATTCAATTACATTACGATTTTCGTGAATAATCAACTATATTCCAAAGAATATTCTTTATAAATACGTAATTAGCTGTTTAGTACAGCAAGTTGATTAAATTTTCAGATATTCTTATACGCAGACATTTTAGCATCCCATTGTTCAAATACATATGATTGTTATATTTGTATAATCACCATCATCATGAGAGGCGCAACAGCCCCATGGTCAGCCAAGGTCGTCTGCCTGCTGGGGAGATTTCTAGACAGATGGTTTTCTTTTTCCGTGTCTGATTGTCAACACTAAGCCCAACGCTCTACAGCCATATTAGAAAGGGACATACGGTTTAAAATGGATTCCGAACCACTACAACCGTCCATAAAACAGCCGGGACTCGAACCGAAACCTGCGGTACCGAGCTTCAGAGCGCTCGTCATTCGGCCATCAGGCTTCCACAGTTGTTTTTATAATTTCAAAATCCACTTTAAACTGTAGCTTCTGGTCTTATATGACTGTAGAGCGTTTGGCATAAAGCTCACAACCCTACTTTCGTAAAAAGAGATATCTTGTCTCAAAATCTGTCAATAAGCAGAGTGCTTTCCTCTCTACCATAGGGCTGTGGCACCACTGAAGAAATCAAACATCCATGGCATTATCGAGACTCGAACCTGAAAACTGGGGCAACAAGTGCCTGATGGTGCCCACTCAGCTATTACTCCCACAATTAACATGTTACAGTCATTGTTTAAGTAAATAAATAGACTTGATGATAAACTATGACAAAGTATCTTACTACTAGGTTAAAATCTTAACTATTTTTTTTTTTCATTTCAAATACTAGATAAAAGAGCTATTCTTTCCTCCCATCATTCTAAAAACCATTTTAAAAATTAAAATTTATTCCACATTCACAAAAATAATCAACGGGCTTTGTGATAAAGGACGAACATATAACATAAAAGATAGAAAATCCTTGTGTTTCCTTAACAATGGCCAAAAGCAACTACGAACTATTACTTTTACGAGAAATCGCTAAAATTGATAAAAATTACAATTACTGACTTAAAAAAAAGAGTTCGTTAATTATAGCGGTTCACTACTTTTTAGAATTAAAATCATCGTCGAGAAATGCCCTAATTAAAACATAGATATACGATATACCTTGCCATTTATCGTGGGCTAAAGCAAAGTTTTTTTGGCGAATCGTGTAGAAAAGCAATAAACCAACTGAATAAATTGGCGAATAAAGTGCTAATAAGCGAGGTTATTAGATTGCGTCTATCTAACGGTAATTAAAAGAGTTTTCTCAAACTAACAAGTGTTTTAGCATAACAATGAATTTAAAAATCCGAAGGGGCGACTGAAAAAGAAGAAAAATTGTTCGGCGTAACAAATAATGCTAATAAGTGTTAATGAAGAATCGGCGAAAAATATTTTCGACTATCTTTTTTAATGAAACACTTGCAAGATCTTCGTTGCATTAAAGATGAAAAGACAATGAGTTGCCGTATCCGCTGTGTTTTATAAATATGCGATGAGATATTTAATAAAGCACGTCGATTTAAATTTTCAGATATTTTTATACGCAGATAATATCTGCACAACACGATTATTAGTATCAAAATTTTAACATATTGATAGTAATTGTATAATACTCCTGTACTCACAAATATTCATGAATATTCATATGCATTCAATGATATTCATGACATATATTCCATGGTATTTAATGATTTCCATGAAAAGTCAGGTGTATTTCAAAAATATTCTTTATAAATACGTAACTAGCTTATTAATAAAGCAGGCTGATTTTACACTTTCAGATATTCTTATATGCAGACAGTTTTTGTACTACACGATTATTAGTATCAAATTGTAAATTGGAATTACAATATTTGTATAATACTCATATACTTCCAAATATTCAAGAATCATCAATATCATCATCATTGCTCAACAGTCTCATGGTGGGCCAAAGCCATCTGGATGCTGGCATATTTCGAGATAGGGAATGTTTTATTTTTACGACGTAGGGTTACCAGCCCTACGTATAATCCTGTTATACAGGGACCAACGGTTTCGTACCACCACAAACATCCATGGTACTGCAGAAATTGTCATGGTACTGAAAGCAAAACTTGTGGTCCCAGCGTCACAGTGCTATTCCCTCTAATAAGACCCCATAGATGTTTGTAGTGGTTTTCGGAGTCCACTTTAAACCATATGTCTTAGTCTAACATCACAGTAGAGCTTTTGGCATAAGGCTAACACCCCTGCTCCGGACTCTCTCCTGTCTCGAAATCTGCGAGTAGATCTGCCTGCTGTTGCGGACATTTATGCCATCATCGGGATGTTTTACAAACATTTATGCCATCATCGGGACTTGAACCCGAAACCTGGGGCCCAAAGTGCCACACACTCGGCCATCAGGCGCCCCAGTGAATATGTTATAGTCATTATTTAAGCAAAAAAATAAACAGATGATAAACTATTATAAAGTATCTTATTACCAGATTAAAATGTTAACTGTTTTTTATTCAATTTGAAATACTAGATTTATGAGATATTCTTTCCTCACAATTTATTCCATAATCACAAAATAATCAACGGCGTTGTGATAAAGCGTGAATCTGTAACACAAAAGTTAGAGAAATCTCTTTTTTCCTTAACGATGGCCCAAAAGCAACTACATGAACTATTATTTTACGGAGAAGTCTCTAAAATTGATAAAAATTCCAATTGCTGACAAAAAAAGAGTTCATTAATTATAGCGGTTCACTACTTTTTAGAATGAAAAATCATTGTCGGGAAATGCTCTAATTAAAACATAGATATATGATTTACCTTGCCCCTTTAGCGTGGGCTAAAGCAAAGGTTTTTTTTTTGGCGAATAATGCAGAAAAAAAAAGCACTAAACAAACTGAATAAATTGGCGAGAAAAACTGCTAATAAGCGAGGTTATTAGATTGCGTCTATCTAACGGTAATTAAAAGAGTTTTCTGAAACTAACAAGAGTTTTAGCATAGCAATGAACTTAAAAATCCGAAGACTGAAAAAGAAGAAAAGCGCATTGTTTGGCGTAACAAATAATTTTAATAAGTGTTAATGAAGAATCTACGAAAAACTATTTTCGTCTATCTTTTTTTAATGAAATATTTGCAAGGTCTTTGTTGCATAAAAGGTGAAAATACAATAGGTTGCCATATCAGCTGTGATTTTTGAATTTGGGGAGTAGGTGAGTAATAAAGCAGGTCGCTTTAAAATTTCAGATATTCTTATACGCAGACAGTTTTCTTACAACACTGCTATTAGTATCAATGTGTTAAAATATAATTATTATACTTTTATAAATGCCATGTATACCTCACAAATATTCATATGTATTGAATCTTATTCCTTGAATTTCATGAATAATCAATTATATTTCAAAGAATATTCTTTATAAAAAGATTATTCATTAGATGTTTAGTAAAGCAGATTGATTTAAATTTTCAGATATTCTTAAAGTCAGACAATTCATATACAACACGATTATAGTTATCAAATTGTTTATATATAATAATTATATTTGTATGAACTCACAAATATTCAAATGTATTCAAGGATATTCCTGAATATTCATGTATGTTTAACTGAATTCAATGATTTTCATAAATAATCAATTATATTTCAAAGATAAATTCGCTGTTTAATAAAGCAGATTGATTTGAATTTTTGTAAATTCTTATACGCAGGCAATTTTCGGGCAGCACGATTATTAGTATCGAATTGCTAAACTATATTTATTTTATTTGTATAATGCTCACAAGATGCCCAATGGTCGAGTGACTAGCGCTCTGGAGCTCAATGCCTCAGGTTTCTTGTTCGAGTCCCGGCGGTGCCACGGATGTTTGTAGTGGTTCGGAATCCACTTCAAACTATGGGTCCCTGTCTAATATGACTGTAGATCGTTCAGCGTAGTGCTGGCAATCCTACCCCGTAAAAAGAAGACATCTCTTGTCTCGAAATCTGCCAGTAGGCAGAAGGCCTTCGCCCACCATGCTTCTGTGTCGCCAATGATGATGATACCAATATTCGCGTTGGGCGAAAAACTGTCTGTGTATAAAAACATCTGAAAATTTTAATCAAACTGCTTCATTAAACTACTAATTAAGTATTTATCAAAAACATTCTTTGAAATATAATTTATTATTCATGAAAATCATTGAATACAATAGAATATTCATAAATATCATTGAAAGCATATGAATATTATACAAATGTATTAATTTTTAAAAAATATTATATGAATAATCGTGTTGTAGGAAACTGTCTGCGTATAAAAACATCTGAAATTTTAAATATACCTTCTTTATTAAACACTTCCTCTCATATTCATAAAACACAGCTGATAGCGCAATTTATTGACTTTTCACCTTTAATGCAACAAAGATCTTGCAAGCATTTCATTAAAAAAGATAATCCAAACAATTTTTTCGCCGTTTCTTCATTAACACTTATTAGAATTATTTGTTGCGCCGAACAATGCGTTTTTCTTCTTTTTCAGTCTTCGGATTTTTAAATGCATTGTTATGCTAAAACACTTGTTAGTTTGAGAAAACTCTTTTAATTACCGTTAGACAGAGACAATCTAATAACCTCGCTTATTAGCAGTTTATTCGCCAATTTATTCAGTTTGTTTATTGCTATTTCTGCACGATTCGCCAAAAAACTTGGCTTTAACACGCTAAAAGGCAAGGTATATCGTATATCTATGTTTTAATTAGAGTATTTCTCGACGATGATTTTTCATTCTAAAAGTAGTGAACCGCTCTAATTAATGAATTCCTTTTTTTCAGTAATTGGAATTTTTATCAATTGCAGCGACTTCTCGTAAAATAATAGTTCGTAGCTGCTTTTGGCCATCGTTAAGGGAAAACAAGGATTTGCCATCTTTTATGTTACATGATCGCTCTTTATTAAAATGCCGTTAATTATTTTGTGGATGTGAAATAAACTAAAACTTTGAAATTTAAAAAAAAAAACCGTTAAAATTTTAGCCTGGTAGTAACACCCTTTTGGCTCTCGGTGCCATATATTTCGAGTTTGATCCCTGACGGTGCCAAAGATGTTTGAGAAGTTCGGAACCCACTTTGAACAGTAGGTATCGGTCTAATATGACTGTAGAGCGTTGATCTTGGAACTGACAGCACTTTCCTGTGAAAAATGAAGACTTCTCCTCTCTCGAAGTCTGCCACCATGCGGTTGTTACATTAATAATGATGATGATAAGGAAATTTTATCAATTTTTGCGACTTCTCTTTTAAAACGAAAGTTCGTAGTTGCTTTTTGCCATCGTTAAGGAAAAACAAGGACTTGCTATCTTTTATGTTACAGATTCGCCCTTTATCATAATGCCGTTAATCATTTTAAAAATGTGGAGTAAATCTTTATTTGAATGTGGTTTTTTTGAATGATATGAGAAAACAGTATCTCTTATAGCTAGTATTTCAAATTGAAAAAAAAAAAACAATTAAAATTTTAATAGTAGTAAGATACTTTGTCATAGTTTATCCTCAAGTCATTTGTGTCCTCATTTGTTTACTTAAACAATGATTGAAACATATTCATGGGGATCTGATGCCGAGTATCTGATACATGTTACCACAGGCTTCGGATTCGAGTCTCGATGATGCCATGGATATTTGTCTTTTTCAAACTGGCCTTATGGTGGGCCAAGACCGTCTACTTACTGGCAGATTTCGAAGCAGAAGATGTTTTCTTTTTTTGAGCGATAGGGTAAACAGCCTTACGCTCAACGCTCTGCAGTCATATTTGACCTTCACCTACGGCTTAAAGTGGATTCCGATCCACTACATCATCCATGGAAACCTGGTGGCCGAGAGGGATAGTTCTCTGACGATTTGTTCCATAAATTTCTGGTTCGAGTCCTTGTGGTGTATGGATGTTTGTAGTAATTGGAATCAATTTTAAACCGTATTTCCCTGTCTAATATAACTTTAGAGCTTTAGATGTGGGGCTGACAGTTCTACCCAGTAAAAAAGAAACGTCTCATGTTTCGAAATCTGCCTGTAGCCAGACGACTTTGGCACACCATGGGACCGCTGCACCATTGAAGAAGAAGTAAGATAATTTGTCATAGTCTATCATCAAGTGTATTTGTTTACTTAAACAATGACTGTTGCATATTCATGATTTGGAGTGATGGCCTATTGTTAGTAGCTGCTTTTGGCTGAAATCGTTTTCAAAATAATAAAGAATATATATTTAATGTCTGAAAAAAATCAAATAATATAAAAATAAGTACTCTACTTTCCGAAAGATGGTACATCAATTATAACATTTCAACATTGTCGGTATTAAAGGTACTTAGCCCGCAACGATTTGTTTTTAAAAATGATACTGACATAAACTGAAATATGAAGATGAAGATTATTTTCTGGAGTTTGAATTTCAGAACGGATTGGCATAGTTTTCCAACACTATTCACTAAAACTTAAATGCATAATATTATTTCCGAAACCAAGTTTACTCTCTATTATATCTGCTTATCAAATGATTTAAATTTATTTAGTTATCTATTAATTTGAAGTAAATGGTTCTCTTTTGAGAAAGTTAGTTCTCACGCATGGGTATTTCAATCACTGTGTAGGGATGCAATTTTTAGAAACAGATATATTTCCGTGCGTTGAAAATTTCCCGGTGTGTAAAAATACCTAAATATAATTATTTCTGATATTCGTGACTTACGAACATTACAGACAGTTATTTTTAATAGTATATTGATTAGTTATACTTAATAGTATATTTATTAGTTATATTTAATAGTAATTTATTACTATATTTAATAATTTTATATATATTTATAGGTAACGAATAAAAGCTGGAGATTAAGGCAAAAAGGTTCAAATCTACTACTGACGTAAATTGCAGTCAATAATTCCAAAATGACGCCTTCTTGTGGCCAATATGCTCAGCTAGCATTCAGGAGAGCTAAGGTTCGAATCCATGGCACAGCAGCAAGATTGTAGTACCGTTTTCAAAACGAGGAGACTGGATTATTATTAGGATAATGTGTGTATACTCTCTAGCATCCATAGATAGGTTGCTAGTGGTAGTTTTCCGGGCTTTTTCCCATACGACACGCAAGTTATTCTAACTATTAGTTGCACCTAAAAGTCTTTAAAGAAGACAGTGTAATTGCCCATCACCCGTTAACATACATGCATACTGATGTTCCACCCTCATCTTTCTAACTGCTAGGTGGCTACATAAATTTAGATAAGGGGGTACATCACCAGTATTTGGTCTATTCATAGTGTACACGGCCACCTTTGTTCTACCATCACTTTTCTAATTGGTCGGCTGTTACATAAATATGGGTATACGTATAGGCTGATCATGATGCATACGAGTAGGGATTGCAGTATCGGACCAAAAGTTCAATACCGGTATTCGGTATTTTTTAGATCTTAATACCAGTAGTAGAAATTTTAGAAAAAGAAAGAAAACACAGGTTTTTTTATTTGTTTTATTTTCCAGTTGTATTAGAGAATCTAAATATCACAAAAAAAAAATTTGTATCTTATAAATTATAACAGCATATAAAGAATCCCCCAAAAGTAAAGGAACATTTTATTTATTTAAATCACAAAAAGTGTAAATATCACTATTCAGTCTGTGGTACTATTACAAATTTTTAAAATGTGATCTTAAAAACATAATGCATCAATTGTACTATCATTAAGCCTGGAACGTAATTTTGTGCAAAAATTGCCAGCTGTCGAAAACGCTCTTTCAGCATCTACGCTAGTGGGTGGTACTGTTAGCAATGCGCGATATACTTTTTTCCAAGTATTTACCTCTAAATCCCTCATCTTCAAATAAATCCATTTCTTGTCCGATTGTTTTGGATATAGCTGATTTCTGTATTGTATTGCGGTTTGTTTAAATTTTTTTAGTTATCGCTAATTCTAATTTTTGTTCCAAGAAACAATTCCTTTTCACTATCAACATTAGTGTCAATATAATCTTCGACAACTCTATCCGAATTTAACAGATAAGAATTCTTTCAAATATGAGAATTCTAAATTTCTAGTAAATACCGAAAAAACGGTATTTAAAATTATGAATACCGGTATAACAAAATTGTACAAATGGCTCAAAATACCGGTATTTGGTATCCCGGTATACCGGTATCGCAATTCCTACATACGAGGCTCACCAATGTTCCACCTTCATCGTTCTAACTGATAAGCGGCTACATAGACTTAGGTATGCGAGTAGGTTATTCGTCAGTTGGCCTGTTCACGAGGTACAGAGATGTTCCACCTTCACCTTTCTAATTGATAGGTAGCTAAATAGACTACAGTACGGTGATACGTCATCTATCGATAAACTGTTATATTGTACACTGACATAGTGATGTTCACGCTCACCTTTCTAACTGGTAGGAGACTACATAAACCTCAGGTAGGAGACTAAGGGGGTACGTCCTCTGTCAGCAGGCTTTTCATGGTGTGCACGAGACCCACTTATGTTTCCTCTTCACTTTTCTAACAGGTTGGGGGGCTACATAACCTTAGGTACGGGTATTAGGAGTGGATAAAAGAAAATAATCTAGGAGATTTGATGGCAAATGTTGATATGGGTAGGAGCATCCCAATTTTACAGAAGAACAATAAGTGTGAGTTCACCGTGATACCACGCATATAGCATGCAAAGTTGGGTGGGTCTGTTACCCTAGATAATCCAATGCAATAAACACAGCTCTATGTCCTTCAGATCTGTTCGCGCTACATAATATGAAGCATACCTTCAAATGATAAAATAATAGACCTGATGGAAACATATATGATATGTATCATCATCAGGGCCTGAATGGTCGAGTGGCTAGCGCTCTGGCGCTCGGTACCACAGGTTTTGGGTTCGAGTCCCGGCGGTGCCATGGATGTTTCTAGTGGTTCGGAATCCACTTTAAACCGTACGTCCCGGTCCTAATAGGATCTTTGAGCTTTGCAGGGGCATTGTTACTTCGCGTCCGTGGCTTATCTTCAAGTTACACGCGCCCCCTGGGTAATGCAAAGTGAGTAACGTCTGTGCAGCGCCTGCCTTAAGGCATGCAAGACCAAGCAGTCTAAGTGTTTGCCAGCTGCATTAGAAAGAAAAAAAAAATGTATCATCATCATCAATGGCGCAATAGCCTCATGTTAGGCCAAGGTCGTTTGCCTACTGACAGATTACAAGACAGGTGATGTTTTCTTTTTACGGAGTAAGGTTATCAATCCTACGCCCTAGTCATATTAGACCGGGTCCTATGGTTTAAAGTGGATTCCGAACCATACAAACATCCATGGCATCAACGGGACTTGAACCCGAAACCTGTGGCACTCCGAGAGCCAGAGCGCTAGTCAGGCCATCAGGCCCCATATAATGCGTTTATATAATATATAAAAGCAGTATGTTTATACATACTTAACTCTAATTCAAAAATTTGGTAAATATTCCTCACTATTTTGTTGCCTGCGTCTTATCTATATATAAGATTTTTTTCTATTCTATCCAGCTATCATATTTTAATGTATAAACAAATACGACTAACTGATTTCATTATATCTAATATATATATTGAATATAATCTTATTTGGGGCTTGAATGGCCGAGTGGCTAGCGCTCTGGGGCTCGGTACCCCATGTTTCCGGATTCGAGTCCCGGAGGTGCCATAGATACTTGTAGTGGTTCGGAATCCACTTCAAGCTGTAGGTCCCGATCTTATATGACTGTTGAGTGTAGAGCTGAACAACCGTACCCCGTAAAAAGAAAATCATCTCTAGTCTCGAAATCTACCAATTGCTAGAAGACCTTGGCCCACACTGGGCTGTTGCGCCGATGATGATAATCTTATTTATCAAACACTTTTAATCATTCTTTTGTCTTGTATTTATTTTAGGAATAACGATTAGAGCCTGAAGTGAGTGTGGTCATGGTTTAATAAATTTTGTTGTCATTACCATCATTCGGTGCCAAAGTCTCCAGCTTTTAGTTGTTTTCAAAAGAATGACTAATCAACCTTGATCACTTCCCCTTTCCTATTTCTAGTTTTCTCTCCATGTGCTGTCTGGTATATATTTCCTATGGGAATTCTTGGTTGATCCTTACACTAGGAAAAGCTTTTTCTATTCTGCGGAATTGTTTTTAACCTTTATTCAGAGCATAAACATATAAGACAAATCATTTTCTTCAATTTATTAAATGTAATTTTTTTTTCTTTTTATATAATGTATAAATATACGTCAAATTTCCTTAATTTGTATTTAATTCAAAAAATTATACATATTTCTTTTCTTTTAACTTAATAAACAAACATATCAAATCTGTTTTTCTCTTTTTTATTTAAATCGAAATTATTTTTGCTTCTTTATTGAATCAATGTGTCTGTAAGATACTATTACAAAAGTTAAATTTAAACTAAGATTTAAATGGTTTTGTTTAAGGAATCCTACAAAATAATTACTCTTATGCAGTCTATTAATCATTAAAAAAATATTTTAGTAAAAAATAATTCTACCTACTTTTCTAATAATTAAATGAACAGTAAAAAAATTTTCAATACTAAATCAATTATATAGTGAACTTTTTATGTTCAATAACATACAGTTATTATATATATATATATCTTTCTAATGCAGCTGGCAAACACTTAGACAATTGCTTTCGATGCCTTAAGACAAGCACTGCACCGACGTTGCTCATTTAGCACAACTCAGTAGGTGCGTGTATCTTGAAGATAAGCTGCAGATGCGGTGTAACAATACCTCCGTAACGCCTACGATCCTGTTAGACGGACCTACGGCTTAAAGTGGATTCGAACCACTACAAACATCCATCGCACAGCCGGGACTCGAACCCGAAACCTCTGGTATCGAGCGCCAGAGTGCTACTCGGCCATTCAGGCCCTCAGTTATTATAGTGTTCTATATAACATGCAAATGAGGAGCATGTCCTCCTACAAGACGAAGCAGCCTGATGCCCAATTGGCTAGCGCTGTAGCCTTTGGTACCACAGGCTCCATGTTCTAATTCTGACGGTGGCATGGATGTGTGTTAATGGTTCGGAATCCACGTTAAACTGCTGGTGCCGGTCTAATTATCTAAAGTGTGCATAAAATGACCGTAGAGCGACAAACAAAACCTTTAAATGATTTAATAATTGTCTTTATCTTAAAAACCAATTAGTAATTATACACTATCTCCGCAATAGTTCATTATTTTTTAACACATGTTCCAAATATACACACAAATTTCTGTGATAAAGTTTTTAATTAAGTATATTTTATAATATTAATCAGCGTTTCGTTATTTGTTAAAATAAAATACTAATTTACATTCATTATTTTTATGTTTGAAAAATAAATTACGTTTTCACACAAAAACTCCTGAGTGCAATATAGAATTTAAAAAAAAACGATATATTTCGTTTCGATACATTTTAAACATTTGATTAAGTAAAATGTTAATATTTATTTCTAATTTTTATTGCAACTTTTAATTAAAAATCAAAAAATTAAATCTAATATAAAGTTTTAGTGTTAACTTTGCAAGACAATAAATTTATATTCTAAAAAAATATGGAATTTCCATAATATAGCTATCTGAATTTTCGATTACTTATATAAATATGAATTCATTTTATACATATACATGTACTACTATTTTCCTTCATTAGTTAAGAGTTTATTTTTCCTTATTAGTTATTATTATCACCTCATTTCTCATGAGTTAATATCATGCAAGATAAATGCTGAAATTATAATGCAAACTAATAAGTAAAATTCAAAGTTATTTAGAAGTTATATTCTATAACCTAATTGTAAAATAGAATCATTTATTCACATTCTTTCCCAATTTATTTTGTTTAGATTAAAAACTTAATAAAATAACCACCAGATGTCAGCATACGCTTACATGTTTTCTTTGCATTGGTTAGCATCGGGCAACGGACAACGGGCGTACCTCACATATCTCTAAAATAGTTGCAAAAGCATCTGTGCGAGTAAAAACTCAAAAGCCTAATTTCTCGTAAGAGTAGGCTATCGATCAGGCATAAGCTTCTGCTCTATAAGTCGATTCTTATTAATCCTCACCAATGGTCTGGGCTTCCACCTCATTGAAAAATCTCCAAAAGTTGCAAGGTTTGCAGAACAGACAGGTAGCCAGTATAGTTAATGCTCCGTGGTTTGTTAGGCGGAAACAAATCTAAAAAGATCTTGATCTTAAATTTAATAATGGATTACATATTCAAAATTTCAAAAAAATTTTCATGATAAATGCCCTCAGATTCGCAATGAAGCTATTCGCACAATTTCTGTTTACGATTCTGGTGTCAGTAGCTTTAGAAAAAGACCTATAGCTACCTATGATGCGACGTTTGAGTCCTTCCCACGTCTAAAAGAATTCGTGGAACTCAAAATGACCAAAATATCTAAATTGCAAATCTGAGGTGTCTATTTGGCTCCTTAAATTTTCATTCATTGTTATGATGTACAAAACTAACACAAATACTGGCTATCGTAAAAAATTTTATTTAGTTTTATTTTTCAAATGCTATCTAAAATTCTTAAGAAGATAATATTTTCATTTCTAATGTATTTTATTTTAAATTCTAAATTTCATTAATTCATTTATGTAATTATCATTTCATGCATGTGTTATATTTCTTCTTTAATGTAAATTTAACTATATTAATGATTATGTGGAGGTTTTCGGGGTATATTTACCCCATAAGGTTCTCTGAAACAGGTACTTCCGTTTCCGCTGGAGTTCCAATGTGGTTTTAGGATCCTTTAAACCTCCGTATCTTAAAATTAATTAAAAATTTGATCAAATGAGATTGCTTAAAATAATGAAAAAGAATATTAATGAAAAATAAAAGAAATTAAGGAAAAATCTTCTGCTTGAGAACAATTAAAGCAAAAACTAAAGGTGCAATTAGGTGTCCGTTACAAGATGCCCAAAAAAAAAGAAAAAATAAAATAAAATACATAAACATGACAATTACAATATGATACAAATACAAAGGGATGAACAGGTTTGCATGGAATAAAAACACAGGTTACACAAAGATTTAAAAGGTTGCATCATTTACACCAGAAACAAAGTAAATAATCATAAATAATTTTACATGTTTTCAGTAGATGGCGCCACGACTGAGGCTATATTTCAAGAATCACACTCAATGTTTGATTGACAGGTTTTTTTAAATAAAATTTAAGAATTAAAGTTAAGACCAGAGCAGTTTAAAGTTTAATGATAGACTATTGATGTCAAATTAAATTAAGATTAAGTTAGCAGAAAAGTTAAGTAAGAATGGCTAAGTTAAATTAAAATTAAGAGTTTTTTTTATTTCCAATGGCAGATTATGAACAATTACAGGAATAAAAAGAACAACGAAAAAAAATAATAATAATTTAACCAAAAAATACTTAAAGTTTAAAAAATAGATATCCAATTGATTAAACTAGGGTTGCAAATCGCAGAAATTAATTAAAAATTTAATAGCCAAAGATTGCAGTTCAGATCCGCATGAATTTATTTGCTAGCTTAGGAGCCTACTGTCACAGGGTAAGAATCACTCAGTGTTGGTGAGCAGATTCCCCGTGTTTTATTGAGAGCTGGGAAAGATTCCCAGGCAGTGCCATAAATGGCACAAGGCCTTTTTTTGGAGCTTGCTACACCTGGATATACAGGTATGGTAAACAGGTATCTGTCTAATCGATTCATTGCAGGTCTAAGGGGAATATGAAGTGAAAAATTTGGAAATTTTTAATGTACTATATAATCCATAACTGAATCGAGATCAAGATTCCAGTGAATTTGTTTCCTTCGAACAAACCGCAGCGCATTTACAATTCTGGCTATTTCCTTATCTTGAAAGACTTGCAACTTCTTTTAGATTTGTAATCGAGGTGGAAGCCAAATGCTTACCGCGTCATGTGACTTGGATTGAGCCAATAAGGAACTAATAGATTTTGCCGCTATTTTTCTTACGGCTTGCCCTTTGGTAGCCGTGCAACTTTTTTTCTTCGTGTCTGTTCTCTGTGAAAATTTCTCTGCCTTTTGCTGAAATCTTAATAAATATAAATGAAGTAAAATAATATCCTTATGTATGTGATTTAAGTAATATAAAGCATAAAAATAAATTTATGACGGAAGAAAAGAAGAATACAATTATATGATTGATTCTTGGAGAAGGTATGTAGCATCAATGAAATGGATGAGGTTGGACAACTCATGGAGTTTGTTATGGGGTGTATAAGCAAATACACTGCTGCCAAGAAATATGAAGCAATGGGGGCAATTATAAATATTAAAAACAAAATGAATAAAGAGATTCTGACATAAAAAGTTTTTATATTTAATTCTAAGTATACAACATATACAAATGTTTTGTTTTTAAAACTTACTTCTTCTGTTAAAGAATTTTATTTTGAAAATGCAAATTTTTTAATTTAAAATTCCAGTAAAAAAAAAGTCAATGCATATTTTGCGTATTTAATAAAGAAAAAATATTTTTAATATGAATAAGTTTCAAAATTATACAGCTGGATACTTATATCAATATTAATAACCAAACATTAAAGCAAAATTTAAGATGTTTTTAAAGTATTACAATATGTTCACAGAAGTAACTATTCCTAATAAAATGAATTTATAATATAAATTAAAATTAAACCAAAGAAATATTATTCTACTGCCACAATTTAAAAAAAAAATATTTCATATTAAATATTTAAATAATTTTTAACAGAGTTAAACTAAAATTTTCTTTTATGAAATGAAATCAAATTTAGTTCTTTGATAAGAAATGAACATTTCCCTTTCTATCTTATAAATTTAATTAAAATATTAATGCTTTTAAATTCGTTTTATTATTATCAAATTTATCTTAAAATTTAAAAACTTACAAGAGCATAAAATATTTTATGCATTTTAGGTTTATTACATAAATTGTCTAGCAAATATTTGTTATCCATATAATTTTATTTCAATTTTGTTTTTAAAAAATAGTACATTCATTTCTGATTTACAAATGCCTTGGCACGAATGGAAAACAAGGGGAGGGAAATCAGGTCAACCATAATATTTCATGTTTAAAAAAATAATGTAAACTAAAAATTTGGTATAAATTGATATTTTAATTTGATTCTCATTTAAAAAGTTAACATCTAATAACTAAATTAGATTATATATATTTAGAAGCATAAGCAATTAATGAATTCAACAATAACAAACAAACAAAAAATAGCAAGGCAACATAAGAAGGAATAATGTAAATTAATAAATGAAATTTTTTTTTTATTTATGTAAAGTGCAATTAATCCATTATAGATTAGATCCATTTTAATAATCTATAATTTTCCACAGGTCGAAAGTAAAAAATCCAAACTGCCATCTAGTAGAAATAACTGGACTTTACTAGGCGAAAGGCGATTTCTGACGGGTGAACGGGTCGAAAAAATTTCTCCTCTGCCGCTTGATGCGTCGCCGCCTCACGCCTCGGTGTGAAGGAGTCTTTGAGTAGCAGAATTCTCGTCGGGCATTGAAACAGGTAAAAACAAAACGAAAATTAGTAAGTAAAAGTAATAAGTAGTAGATTAAGTTTAGATAGTAATAAGTAAAATTAGTAAGTAAAAGTAATAAGTAAAAAATTAGTAAATAAAAGTAATAAGTAAAAGTAATAAATCTAAATGCAAACCTAAACATTGTTAAAATTATTTAACCCTAAGGCAATTTGTTTAGAATTCAGATCGGGAATTTAAACTATGAGTATTTGACATTTTAAAATTAAATTATAGTTTTCCCCAAGCTTTGTAAAATATAAGGCAATGAAAAAGCAAAGCGAATTAAATGATGGTTAACGTATTTTTTCAGTCTGAAAAAGAACGACAAAAAAAGATTTCACTTAATTAGTTTTACAATCAATGTAAATTACAATTTCGTTAATCATGTAAAGTATGACAATTATTTATTATTTAATATTTAAAATAAATTGAATTAATTTATACAACTTGCATTTCAATTATATTTTATTCCAAATGTTTCTAGCTGAAAATATGAAATGTTTCAATTTTTTAACCTTATCACTAATTATAGCGTTAAAAAATAGTAGTTAAAAAAAATACCATGCGATGTCTTCATTTAAAGTCTTTTTATTTCAGAAAAATCAAAAGTTTTATTAAATTCTTTAGCATAAGATAATTTTTTTTTCTTCATTTCTTTGATTTAGAAAATCTATTTACAACTTTTTGTCAAGGTTTTTAGTATAAATTGTTAATTTTGATTGCGAGATAATTTTATGTTCTATTCAAAATTTCTCCCTCCTCTATATCCCACTTCTTTATAGTTTCTTTTTCCATTTTCTTATATTCTGGAATTTTTTCAATCGCAATAATATCTCTTCAATTCGCAATGTTTCATTTATTTTCTTTTTTTCCATTTTTGCTCTACAGCATATTTCATGTGTGTTAAAAACTGCAGTTTTTTAATTCACATTCTCTTTTATGATCTGGGATTAAATTAATGCGTTGATTAATGGCATCCACAATTCCTGTTTCTGTGCTCATGTCAATATTTATATTCTTTTTATCGCAGTAATAATGATATCGTCGATGCCTTTTTGAATATTTTTAATTCCATGCTTTAAGTCTACAACATTTTACATATTTTCTATTTTCCCTGAAAAACCCCTTATTTTAATTGTTTATCTTTGAACAAGGCCGTCACCTTCAGCCACCAAGTCATTGGATCCGGGTCATCCTTAGCCTACTTGCAGTACCGTCGAGGCACCTCAGACAACCACCGAGGTGGCGGAGGCATTGGAACTGTGCCATATGCGCTCATAATACTGCGTTTGTCGGGAGACCACTTCTGAACGGTGAGCGTCTTGTTACGAAAGATAACCAATAAAAATTTGGGTTTTCCTGCAAAATGGAAATTTCTAATCATAAATGCATAAAGATTTGATGGGTGATTAACATGAGAAAACTATCAGAAATCCAGATGTGTTGAAACCTTTGACGAATGCAGATGCATTAATGTCATATTCATAGTTCTGCAGCTTGAAGAATTAGTTGTTGTAAATGCGGAAAACAAGTCAAGGAAAACATTTGCATTCTAACAACGAAGAATGATCGGATATTAAGAAGTTCATTGATAAACTTAAAAGGAACAGATTTTAAATATCAGAGAGAGTTAAAAAATTTTTTTCAGTTTTCTTGTCAATGATTTTGTACACTCATTTTCACAATTTTCATCCTTCTATCCCACTTTTATGTAGTGTTTTTCCATTTGCTTGGTATTCTGGAACTTTTACGGTATCATGAAAATCTCTAGAATACAATATGCTTCATTTTTCTTTTCTTTTTACATTATGCTTTGCAGCATATCTTCATATGTATTAAAAAACAGCAGTTGTTAATTCATTTTCTCCTTTTATGTTCTAGTGTTTAATTATTTTGTTAATCAATGGCATCGACAATTCCAGTCTCTCTGCTCATCATTATTTACGTTCTTTTTTTTTTTCGTAATGTCTTCAATGTCTTCTTGAAGCTAACCACATTTAGAATTCCATGCTTTAAAGTCTAAAACATTTCACATATTTTCTTGTTTTCCTGAAATAACCCTTATTTTAATTGTTTATCTTTGAACAAGGCCGTCACCTTCAGCCACCAAGTCATTGGATCCGGGTCATCCGTAGCCTACTTGCAGTACCGTCGAGGCAACCTCTGTCAACCACCGAGGTGGCGGAGGCATTGGAACTGTGCCATATGCGCTCATAATACTGCGTTCGTCGGGAGACCACTTCTGAACGATTAAAATCTTGTTACGAAAGATAACCAATAAAAATTTAGGTTTCCCTGCAAAATGGAAATTTCTAATCATAAATGCATAAAGATTTGATGGGTGATTAACATGAGAAAACTATCAGAAATCCAGATGTGTTGAAACCTTTGACAAATGCAGATGTATTAATGTCATATTCATAGTTCTGCAGCTTGAAGGATTAGTTATTGTAAATGCAGAAAACAAGTCAAGGAATACATTTGCATTCTAACAATAAGAATGATCGGATATTAAGAAGTCCATTGATGTACTTAAAAGGAACAGATTTTAAATATCAGAGAGAGTCAAAAAAAATATTTGAGTTTTCTTGTCGATGTTTTTGTACACTCTTTTTCTCAATTTTCATCCTTCTTTCCCACTTTTTATAGTGTTTTTCCAATTGTTTGGTATTCTGGAATTTTACAATAGCAAGAAAATCTCTAGAATACAATATGCTTCATTTTTTCTTTTCTTTTTACATTATGCTTTGCAGCATATCTTCATATGTATTAAAAAACAGCAGTTATTAATTCATTTTCCCTTTTATGTTCTAGTGTTTAATTATTTTGTTAATCAATGGCATCGACAATTCCAGTCTCTCTGCTCATGTCATTATTTACGCTCTTTTTTTTTTTCGTGATGTCTTCAATGGCTTTTTGAAGCTAACCACATTTAAATTCCATGCTTTAAGTCTACAACATTTTACGTATTTTCTATTTTCCTGAAATAACCCCTTATTTTAATTGTTTATCTTTGAACAAGGCCGTCACCTTCAGCCACCAAATCATTGGATCCGGGTCATCCGTAGCCTACTTGCAGTACCGTCGAGGCAACCCCAGTCGACCACCGAGGTGGCGGAGCCATTGGAACTGTGCCATCTGCGCTCATAATACTGCGTTCGTCGGGAGACCGCTTCTGAACGGTGAGCGTCTTGTTACGAAAGATTACCAATAAAAATTTGGGTTTCCCTGCAGCATGGAAATTTCTAACCATAACAGGCATAAAGATTTGATGGGTGATTAACATGAGAAAACTATCAGAAATCCAGATGTGTTGAAACCTTTGACGAATGCAGATGCATTAATGTCATATTCATAGTTAAGCTTGAAGAATTAGTTGTTGTAAATGCGGAAAACAAGTCAAGGAAAACATTTGCATTCTAACAATGAAGAATCTTCGGATATTAAGAAGTTCATTGATATACTTAAAAGGAACAGATTTTAAATATCAGAGAGAGTTAGAAAATTTTTTTCAGTTTTCTTGTCAATGATTTTGTACACTCATTTTCACAATTTTCATCCTTCTATCCCACTTTTTATGTAGTGTTTTTCCATTTGTTTGGTATTCTGGAACTTTTACGGTATCAAGAAAATCTCTAGAATACAATATGCTTCATTTTTTTTCTTTTTTTCTATTATGCTTTGCAGCATATCTTCATATGTATTAAAAAACAGCAGTTGTTAATTTATTTTCCCTTTTATGTTCTAGTGTTACGAAAGATAACAAATAAAAATTTAGGTTTCCTGCAGCATGGAAATTGCTAACCATAACATGAACGAAGATTTGATGGGTGATTAACATGAGAACCCCATATTGAAACCTTTGACGAATGCAGATGCATTAATGTCATATTCATAGTTCTGCATATTGAAGAATTAGCTGTTTTAAAAGCAGAAAACAGTCAAGGAATATATTTGCATTACAGCAATAAAGAATGATTGAAGGTCAATTAGCTCATTGACTTCCTTAAACGGAACAGATTTTAAATATCAGAGTCAGAAAAATATTCTCTTGCCAATGTTTTTGTATTCTCATTTTCCCATTTTTCATTTATATTTTTGTGTAAATTATTCATTTTATTTTTAGAATTTTGTAAATTGTTTTAGCTTATTTTTCTGATTTGATTTCAAGTTTTTGAAATTTAACAAATAAATGGATCTTGCTTCAGTTCGAAGAATATACTGAAACTTTCAAGATTAACAATAATAAATTCCCTCTATCACATTATATTTGTAAATAGTCGTAAGAAATTTTGAATGTATGTTTAAATAGATTTTTATCTGTTTACTGTTTTTCTGTTAATACCAACAACAGATTTTCCATGGACGCTTTTAAGACAAAACAATAATGGCTAAAAAAAAATTTAAATTAAAACAAAAATAATAAAACAGGTTGGCCAACCCAAATGATCTTGCCAGGCCACTTTGAAATGCATCATAAACCAGTGAACCGTATATAAAATTATACATCCCCATATTAGATTTAGACCCACCATAGACATTTTTATATTCATATTACAACCTGTTATATTAGATGTTCCAAAATGCGCCTCTCAGGAGTTCGCAGAATGTAATTTAATTATTCTGTGAACTCATAAATAAAACAGGCCATAATCATCTGTCATATATTCGCAAAAATATTATTTTAAAATCAAAGTTAATTTTTGAATATATGGATGCACACATAATGTAATTTTTTAATACATTGGTTTTCACTACTTTGGCAACTTTAAAATAAATATATTTTGTAAAAGTGTGATAAATCTCACGATCCGCGGTTGGCTACCCCTGTAATAAAATAAAGATAACTAAAAAGATATAAAAATAAAATCCTTCTCTTAGTATTCCATTTAAATTGACGTTCAATTGGCATACATTCACATATTAGCTGCTATATAAAACTTTGAAAATAAATATGTGAAATGATCATAGAATATTCATGTGAATGACATAGAATACTTTGACAATTATGCATTACATTACAATAGATGTATATAAAATGAGCATTCAAAAGGTATTTAAAAATAAAAACGATCATTTTAAATAATCAGTAGTTCTTAACGTAAGTAAGCAGTACTTATTTTTACATTATAATTTTTCATTTTAAGAGATTTAAAGAGTTTAAAATGATGAATTAATTTTTGTGAACCAAAAATTGCAGTGTACAACACAAGAAAAAAATTTTTTAAAAAATGTGATTATTTTTATGGTTATTTTAAACTGTATTGAATGGAATCATTATATTTTTAAATCCTATGTCATCTTTATGATAATTTCGTTTTATCAAGTTTCCATTTTTGTCTTTACACACTGTGGGTTACTCAGTGTTATGTTTCTGTGTCACTAATACTTATACATCAGATAATATACATTCAGACATTCATATACATTCAGACTATAAATCAAAACCACAAATTCTATAGAGAAAACAATACCTGAAACTTTAAGATGTGGCGGGATGTGATTGCTTCCAATGGCGTCTTGAACAGTACAACTTCACCTAGTTTTGTGAAATCATAGATGTATTCTTCTAGTAGCACAAGTTCGCCAGATGCATCTGAAATATTCGAGTGATGTCTTTTTTCCTTTCCAACAACTAGATTGCAGACCTTTTCATGGATTTTGTAACGCAACCTTTAATTAAAATAGAAATACTGATTATACGATTTATACTTTATATTTTTGCTTTGTAAATTATTCGAACTATTTATATCGTAATTATTCTTCCCATTCTATACTAGTAGACTCTTTTATTTCATTAAATTAATCTATAAAAGAAAAAAAAATAAGATATTAAAGATTTTTTATTTTTTACGTAAGCGATAATAAATATTTTCCCCAAATATATCAAAAAATAATTTAATACGAAATAATAACTTCCTTTAAATTAGTAGCATTTAAATTATTATTTTTTAAACCTTTAACATTTAAAAATCGACCAAACTTACAGAAAATAAAGAAAAAAAATTGGTAGGAAACTTAATCAAGTTTTAAAATTGACATTCAGTTCTTTGATGAATTTTAAATCAGAGTAAGAAAAAATTTTCATATTTCTACTTTGTAATTTAAATATTTAAAGTTAAGGATTGCAAAATCGAATTTTCTTACACACACAAAATTTTATAAAATTAATCTAGAATGAGTTTTTCTTGATTTCAAACTGAAAAACAGATGCGATCTATAATACTAAAAAATTTCAACTATCTTTAAAAACCATATCTATATGAAAATTGTTAGTAAAATTTACGTTGCTTGCATTACCGCACAAATCGCATCCGAGCATTTTTCTGAATGTTTTTGTTACTAACTTGAAACCAAGTTATACTTATTTTTATGTAATAGCATTTTTCCAACACTCCTTATAATCAAAATATGTAAAATTTAAATTTTTAATTCTTTTTGTCGGATTAACATAACATCCTGTTACTTTAGAAGTATTTTCAGGAAAGTAAAAAAGTTCTTTGCGCACATTATGCGACGTAGTTTTAAACCAATTATTTTTTTTTTGATGAATATATCGAAATGAAAATTATTTATGGCAAATGCTGTTTCCTAATCAATACTTAACACTGGCTTTTGTTTGTTTATAAATAGAAGAGGCGTTGTTAATTATTTATACAAAATGTGAGATTAAATAAACATTCTTTTTCTGAAAATAAAATGCGACATTTTGAAGGTTGAAAATCGTAACTACTAATTTTTCAAGAGGACGCCTCATTATTGAATTGAGCTTTTATGCTGATGCTTAAAAAAGTGAATCTGCAAATTGTTCTTCTTTACCATGAGCATTGTTTTCGTCTGATGAATCACATGAAATGAGCCATAACATGCAACAGTATAATCAAAATTAATTTTAAATGAACTATTAAAATAATCAAATTATATAAAATAAAGAAAATATTACTCATTAAATTAAACATTCTAATTTCAATAATTTTAAATTTAAGTATCTTACTTAAAGTAAACTTCAAGAATAATCTTACCCTCATTAAAATTCAGTGAACAATGTAATTTCTTATATGTTTTTTAAAAGAATATGGTTTCTCTTTTTTTTTTTCAATTTGTAACACTATTTATCACGAATTCCTTTTGAGTTCCACTTTTTTTTTGGAGAAATACAATTCCTCAGAGTAAATTTAGTTTGACAAAATGTGTTCAAATTGCTGGAAAATACTTTCTCTCATTCTTTAACTCCATTAAATTAACCTAAAAAAAAAAAATAAATAAAAAAAAAAACAGACTTTATAATTTTGAAGAATTCTTTTTATTTTGATATGAATGAATAATAAGCAATAAGTTGAACGCAAATCGTCTGTATTTAAGAATGATTTCTTATTCGAGAAATAAATTTCAACAAATCAGTGAAAAATTTTTTATAATTATTGTAAGACACTTTAAAAAGACGTAGACTTGTAAAAAAAGGGTAAAAATTTAAAACAGTTAAATCTATAATGGATTATCTTTGAATAATTAGCAATGATTTTTGCCTGTAAAAAATGCCTGCAGTGTTATTAAAAAAAAAAAAAAAATCTCATAGTCATTCATTTTATCGATAAATTTGTCAACAAAATGCACAATAAAATTATACCATCAACTATCTCAAAAATTGCGCTAAATATTTTTCTATCTATTTCAATTACAACCCTGGATTATTTTGTATTACATTTTATGCGAATACTTTTTCAACAACGCTGCAATTATTTCATAAAAATGTGTTTTTAACTTATTAATTTTTTTATCTTAATTACAAAATATTCCTTCATTTTAGAAGATTATTTATAAAAATCTAAATTTTTCCTTTTTTTTTTTTTTCACAACATTTTCAGAAATTGTTTTTTGCATGAAGATATCTTTCACGAAGTCTTCATATCTAATGCCTCTAAAATAACATGTTCTAAATACGAAAAAGGGGCATACAACTAATTTATAATAGGCGTTTCGATTCATAATTACCAATTACTAATAGCTCTTGTTTAGATGCAATTAGAGGATACTATTGTTAAATATATTTGCAAATTAAATTCTTTTAACAAGAAATCGTCTCGTTATAGTGCTTAGCATGCCTGCTGTTCTTGAAAATAACGAATATGCAGTGTAAAAAAAAATTTTTTTTTCTGTTCTTTTGGAATTCTAACAGTATTTATCATTACTTGCCTTTTAGAGTTTATACCATAAAGAGAGATTTGTCCCACAGTGTTTAATCGATTTTATAAAATAAATCATAACATACATATATTAATGATTATTTTATCAATTTTTTCTAAAACAATCCCAGCAATAATACTTCCTACACAATAAAACCGAAAAAAAGTAGCTTATTATATCATTACTCAATAAATAGGCATTTACTTGACGTTTTTCAAAATATTTATTCTGTTTATTATATATACTACTAAATATTAATTTCATTTTTTAAATTATAAATTATTTAAAAACACTGCAATTGCTACAATAATTATCAACTAGTATAACTAAAATAATATATACATAATTTTTTATCAAACTAACCATTTTAATTTCAATAGTTTTTGATTTTTAGTATCTTACATAAAGTAATCATCAAGAAAAATCATACCTTTATTAAATTCCAGGTACAATGATTTTGTGCACATTTGTTTCTTTCAGATCATTTTATCATCTATTTAAAATAGAAAGCGAAATATTATTTCCGAAGCAAATAAAAATCACATCTTTAAAGGAACGATAAAAAAATATTTCCATTAAAACTCATTTTATCATTCAATGGATATTATTATACTTTATTTTAAAAAAAAAAAAAGCATTCTATTACAAAATAAATTTTAGAATACAATTAATCCATATACGTTGCCATGCACGATGGAATCTCATTTCTGTCGAAATATTAACCAAACGATTGATAATAAATAGAAAATTAAAAATAAATAATAAAAAAAAATAAAAATTGTAATTCGTTTGCAGATAATTTTTTACAAGTTTTTCTAATCGTTTGGCAAGAATTAAAATTCGTTGTCATAATTATGTGTTGATCACGAGTTTGAGAATAATA
>BPLR01012049.1:0-40361 GCA_021605095.1 Caerostris extrusa | reverse complement strand
GTACAGCTTTGAGATTCATATACTGCTGGTGCGAGGAGTTGACGTCGATTAAATTTTGTGAAAAGCAACTTGATATATCGGATAAAACTGTTATAGATTGGAACAATTACATGCGTGAATTATGTGTCTTGGATATATAGTGAATAAACCAAAAAAAAAAAAGTAGGTTTACCAGATTGCATTGTGGAAATTGATGAAAGTTTGTTTACTAAAACGTAAAAGTCTTTGTGGTCGGCATTTTTAAATTGTTTTGATTTTAAATGAAGGGTTTTATATATTTTATTGTTTTGAATAAAAATATTTTGAAAGCGTTTTGATTGTTTTTAAGTGTGGATTGGCGCCACTTAAAAACCGCCAAATCTGTAGCTGCGGTTGGCGCGTTTTCACTAATTGTCGCCAAGGTACCGTTAGTACGTAAGTACCAAAATAGTTATGTCATAGAAATCATTCATCATTCCTCAAAATAGTCATATCATACCATCTAAGAACGATTTAAAAACAGAAGCCTACTCAATCATGTTAGTTAATATTGCAAGAGAATTAAGAAAATTTCTCTTAAAACACATATACATATATTAAAATACATATATACACTCAATTTTTATAACAAGCTTTGGAAAAATTCGTTTACAACAGAATTTAATGAGAATACATATATATATATATATATATATATACATATATATATATAATATATATATATATATATATATATATTAACTTTGGAACCTAAACCTGATTCGTATAGCACTAATACGTATAACAAAACATTTTTCAAGGCTCTAAAAAGGCCACCCCGCAAGCGATCCCCCTCCCTTACAAGACATAATAGAATTTTTTTTTGTCTTAACGATCTCACTCTAGTACAGTTTGAGAGTTCAGAAAAGTTATCCTACAACAATTATGTTCATATAAAATAATAATTCAAACTGTATTCATTCAAAAAGTTTTAAGAATTGCAGACATTCCTTTATAACCTACTGAGAATTTTGAAAAGTAAAGAATATCTTATTTCATATTTTTTAGTGTGATTGTAGTTTGTGTCGATGATTGTTTTTCGTTTCACTTGGAACCTAATCCTGATTCGTGTAGCCCTAATTCCTATAACAAGATATTTTTCAAGACTCTAAAGACCACCCACAAGCGATCCCTAACATTTGCAATAGATTTTATTTTTAATCGAGCGATTTTTACTTCAATACTCTGAAATAATTGAAAAAAAAATATCCTACAACATAATAATCATACAAAAAGGTTTAAAAATTGGAGGCATTCTTTTTTAAAATCTACTGGGAGTTTTGAAGAGTAACAGCCATCTTATTTCATTTTTGTAGTGTGTCTAACGTTAGCTTCATAAAATTTATTATTATGCAATTTTTTTTTTTAACTTTGGTACCTAATCCTGACTTGTTTAGCATGAATTCGTATAACAAGGTATTTTTAAAACTCTAAAAGCCACCCCACAAGTGACCTCCATATTTCAAGCCGCAATTAGGTTTTTAATCATATGATTTCATTTTAATACGATTCGATATTTGTTCCTGCTTTAAGTAGCCCAATTTGTATATTTTTCCAGAATCTAAATGCTAAATTATGTTATTTTAACTTAAATATGTAAAGATTTAAACGTGAATATTTTTTTTAATACATTAAGGATGAAGAAACTTGAAATAACTTGTGCTTTACAATCACAGACACGGTATTTGCATCTCGTGCGAAACTTTGTATTTAAAAGGACGTCATAAATCAAATAAATTTTATCTCAATTGACATACACACATGCTAGCTAATAGTTAAATTTCATAAAAAGAAACCTATGAAAAAATAATACTGATGACTTGATTCTTAAATTTGATTAACATATTTGAATCACGTATTTATACCTGAATATGAATAGGTTATACTGACATCCTTTTCGAATTACAGACATACAAACACAAACTAGTTGCTAACAAATTTTCAGTCGATATCTATTTTAAGTGTCAAAAGATAATAATGTTTCAAATTTGATATATAATTGATATATAATTCTTTTTTATTTATTTATGGAATTGATACAACTGCCAATATCTATGGAGACATATGTAGAATGCATCTGTGGGCGTAAAGAGGGGACCGTATCCAAATTGATATTTAATTAATATATATTATTATTATTTAAGTATTTCAATAAATTGATATTTAATTGAAATTTCACAGTATTGCAACTAGATATTGAAGATTTCACAACATTGCAGATTTTATAATATTTCACACGTATTGCACAGTATTTTACACATATTATACAAAGAAATTCACAATACTGCAGTTAGAAATTTTGCAATATCGCTAATAGAAACCCGAAAGATTAAAATATTTCTGTAGTATTTGATCATTAATAAGAAATATTTCAATAATTTCGGTATACTTTTGAATCGCTCATATAATTCGTAACTTATTTATTTGTCTATTCTGAAATTATTATTATACAATATTGCACATTGCGATTTTAACAAACAATGATGTCGTATCATACCTGCTAATTTAAATCGATAGCAATATTAACTAAATAAGAAAAATATAAATTTAAATATTATAAATAAATACACAAATAAAATATTTAGAATCTATAATATATCGGCATTCTTTTGAATCATTTATATAATCCATAACTTATTTATTTGTATATTCTGAAAATGTTATTAATACAATATTGTACATTGCGATTTTAATAAACAACAATGTCGTATCACACGTGCTAATTTTGAATCAATAAAATATTAACTAAATAAGAAGAATATAAATTAAAAATTATAAGCAATTACAAAAATAAAAATAAATAAATTTAAATATCATAATATATCTGCATAATTTTGAATTGTTCATATAATACATAACTTATTTGATTATCTATTCTAAAAATGTTATTATGAAGTATTGCTCATTGCGTTTTTAATAAACAACAATGTCGTATCACGCCTACTAATTTTGAATCAATAACAATAATAACTAAATAAGAAAAATATTTAAAAAATATAAATAAATGCAAAAGTAAAAAATAATAATAATAAAAATAAATAAAAATTTAAAAAATTAAAAATTATAATATATCGGCATTTTTTTGAATCGTTGATAATGCAAAACTTATTTATTTGTCTATGTCTATTCTGAAAATGTTATTGTACAATATTGTTCATTGCGATTTTAATAAACAACAATGTCGTATCGCGCCTGCTAATTTTGAATCAATAACAATATTAACTTAAGAAAAATAGGAATTTAAAAATTATAAATAAATACAAAAAAAAAAAAAAAAATAATAAATAATAAATAAATAAAATCACAATGTGTCGGCATTCTTTTGAATCGTTCATGTAATTCATTACCTCTTTATTTGCCTATTCTGAAATGCTATTGTAAAATACTGCATATTGCGATTTTAATAAACAACCATCCCGTATTATACCTGCTAATTTTGAATTAATAACAATATAAATTAAATAAGAAAAATATAAATTTAAAAATTATAATTAAATACAAAATAAAAAAAAAAAAATTAAAAATTATTATATATCGGCATTTTTTTGATTGTTCATATAATCCGTAACTTATTTATTTGTCTATTCTGAAAATGTTATTATACAATATTGTACATTGCGATTTTAATAAACAACGTCATATCATACAATATTAACAAAATAAGAAAAATATAAATTAAAAAAATTTTAATAAAAAACAAAAAATAAAAATTAATAAATTTAAAAATTATAATGCATCGCTATCCTTTTGAATCGTTCATGTAATCCATAACTTATATATTTGTCTATTCAGAAATTATTATTATACAATATTGCACATTGCGATTTTAATAAACAACAATGTCATATCCTAACTGCTAATTTTGAATCAATAACATTATTAATTAAATAAGAAAAATATAAATTAAAAAATTATAAATAAATCAAAAAAATATATTATTTTTAAATTTATAATTTATCGTCATCCTTTTGAATCGTTTATATGATCCACAACTTATTTATTTGTCTATTCTGAAAATTTTATCATACAATATTGCACATTGTGATTTTAATAAACAACAATTTCGTATCATAACTGCTAATTTTGAATCAACAATAATATATTAAATGAATAAGAAAAAAAACATAAATTTAAAAAATATAAATAAATAAATAAGCTACGAAATTGTAAAAGGGTTCCATGACATCATAACCCTTTAACTACAAAATGTCACTTTAAGAGTAATAAATACGACTCAAAATTTTTCACCATCACCATGTTTGCTTGACGAGACACGCTTCCCCTCCCTCCCCGTTTCTGGCGTCACGTGGCTCGTTCACGTGACCCCCTTTCAGTCGTCGGGGCCGGGCCCTTTTCCCCACCCCTGGAGCCGGATCCGCGGAAACCAATTTCCCTGAGCCCGGGCCGAAGAAAAGGGCCCTCAGTCATTAAGGAACCTGCGTAGCCGGAAGGTTGAGGAATTTTTTTTTTCAATTGAAGGGGAGGAACACATTCTGAGTCACTCATCTCTCTCTCTCTCTTCTTTTTTTTTTTTTCATTATTCATAAATAAATTATCTCTCACTCTTTCGTAATTACACATGCCTTGCATTGACGGGTTTTTGGAACCAGGAAAAGAGTTCGGCCCCAAAAGATAGGAAGAAAAAAAAAAAAAAATGAATAATGAAAAGGCTTTTTTTTTTTTTTTTATGGTATGCTTTTTTTTTTTTTTTTTCATTTACGTTATTTATTTTAAATAAAGAATATTTAAATTCTGCGTAACGTCCATGTAAATCACTCGATTAAATTTGTAAATTTCTCAATGCTGTTTTTCGTAAACAGTTCGTATTTTTTCGTGTGTTTAATGTTGTGTATCAAATTTGAACGTTATTTGAATGTTGCTCTGCTGTAATGTTTTTATATACCCTATTCTTTTTATGTCATATATCTTTATATATCATATTCTTTTTATGCCATATATCTTTTATATATCATATTTTTTTGTGTCATATATCTTATATATATATATCATATTCTTTTTTATTGCATATATCTTTTATATATCATATTCTTTTTTTTTTTTTCATTATTCATAAATAAATTATCTCTCACTCTTTCGTAAAACACATTGAAAAATTTGAATTTTTTGCCTCTAACATTATAGAAAAGATTCGTCCCCAAAAAGATAAGGATTAAAAAAAAAAAAAAAAAAAGAATTGAAAAATTTTTTTTTCATTTCATGGTACTTTTTCAGAGCAACATTTAACATTCAGATTTTATTTATTTCACATAAAAAAAAAAATATTTAAAAAACAGCTTAACGTCCATTTAAATCAATTGGCTGATTTAAATTCGTTAAGCATAATTTAAATATTCTTTTTTAGTAAATAATTTCTATAATGAATTTCCCTAAGAATATGCGAGTGATGTTAAGATGTATCATATTCTTCTTATTCCATTATTTGAATGTTGCTTCTGCTTTAATGTTAAATAAATTATCTCTCAAAATTTTTTTCACATGCTTGTTTTCCTTAAAGAGTTTTTCTGATGTATGAAAAAAAAAATGAATAATGTTGTTTTTTATGGTAGGCTTTTTTCAAATCTTTAATGTTATTTGAATGCTGCTCTTTATATTCTGTTTAACGAGGCATGAAAAAATTCCAAAATTTTTCAATGCTGTTTCCTTAAATAGTTTTTTTTTTCTGTGTATGTGTAATGTTATGTATCAAATTTGAATGTTGCTTGAATGTTGCTCTGCTATAATGTTAGAGGCAAGAAAAATTCGAAAATTTTCAATGCTGTTTTTCGTAAATAGTTTTTTTTTTTTTTGTATGTGTGTTTGTGGTATGTTGTATATAAAATTTGAATGTTGCTCTGCTGTAATGTTAGAGACAAGAAGAAATATAAATTATTTTCTCATTCTATCGGAATACTAGTAATGCATGATAGCATTAAACATTAATAAAAAGAATGAAAGATACAAATAATAAATATATAGAAATAAATTATGTAAATTATTATAGAAATAAATTATTCATGAAAAAACATTTGGCATACTTTTAAATTTATATGTAAAATGATATCTTTGTAATTCTGTGTAATATCCAATGTTATTTTTATGAATAAAAGACCTTTTGTAAAGCTAAACATTTTAAATACATAATATAGTAAATTTGAATATGACTTTTATATCAATGCTTTCAGTCGATTAAATTCGTAAATCTTTTCATTGCTGTTTTTCGTAAATATTTTTCTGTATGCGTGTTTGTTTTATATTGTGTAACAAATTTGAATGTTACTCTGCTATAATGTTTAGAGACCAGAAAAAATATAAATTATTTTCACTTTTCAGAATAATGCATGATAGCATTAAACATTAATAAAAAGTATTAAAGATACAAATAATAAATATTTAGAAATAAATCATGTAAATTATTATGGAAATAAATTATTCATGAAAAAACTTTTTGCATGCTTTTAAATATGCTTAGTTTTATTTAAAACGATATCTTTGTAATGCTGTGTAATATACCATGTATTTATAAATTTTCAGACATTTTTTAAGACATTTTTCAGACATTTTCAGACATGTATTTATAAATTTTTAGACATTTTGTAAAGCTAAAAGCTTTAAATATATAATGTGGTGAATTTGAATATAACTTTCATAAAAATGTTTAAGCAAAAATAAATATAAGCAAAAACTTTTCATAATTGCATTCATAGTATCGACGTTTTTTGGAAGAAATAATAAGTAGTAGTTCGAAATGATAAAAAGGAAAAAAGAATAATATTAAGAGATATTTAATTTTTGTCAGTGCATTTTTTTGTAACCTTTTTATTTTCGAAAAAAGGACGTTTAAATTCTTTTATATTTCATATTTTAATATTATCGATATATAGTTAATAATAGAAATACATAAATCGAAAATTACCTTTTCCCTTTTGCACTTATGAATATCTATATTTGTAGTGTTGTGGGTTTGTGCAGCTGGATTGTAACTGGGTGTGGTTGGATTGAGACATGGGACACAGGTTGAGAACACACAACTTTATTTACACATGCACAAACACCACACACAAACATTTAGAGACAGACAATGCTTTAACACAGTAAAAGTCATATAATTATAGATTCGTGAAAGGATTAAGGTAGAAATCATGCCTAGCAGTTATGGTTATAGTGATGGCAAAGGAACATGTTCACCCCATCCGATCGAATACGAATCGTAGAGTTAAGGTACTATCTAACGTTCCCAATGAAATGAGCCGGAACCACAATCGTTTGCGAACAGCTAAAGTAATATTGGACAATTACAGCAAGATGTCTTTTAAACAATTATTCCATTTCTGTTCACAACTCTATACATAAAATGCAGGTCGATGAGCTCAGATGCATATTGCGATCCGATAGCTCGAGATACTCAAAAAAATCTGTACATAAATTTTTCTGTGGTGCTCAAAATATGTGCGGAAAATGACGATTAACATAGAGTACTAATAAAATACAGGCCACGATGGGGTTGCCAGTTTGGAATAACATAATCATCTCGTAATCATACATCTTACTTGTCTTTTCAATCGCCACTGTTGTAGTTTAACACTTTGCGATGATAGCTTGTGCGAATTTTGGCCACAATTTCTACTGCTGTTCATTACTACAAATTTAAGGTACAACAAATTTAAAACTTATTTTCTTTCAATAAAACCAAAGCAAACATCAACATATATTACAGATATGTACATGAATATTTGTATTAATTTTATAAAGATTATTTATATTAATTTATTTTTTATGCAAGTAATACTCTAAGGTTTTACACATATTTTCTAAGATTATTATGTTTTTCTTCAAAGAGATACCATTTTCTTAATTTGTATTATGATGCAGTAAAACTTTTTTCATATAAGTACTTTATTTTTATTCAACCACATTTATTTCTCTTACTCTACCCTGAATTCACTGCATTTATTAAAACAAAACATCTTTTAGACTTCGTTTAATTTTATAAATTAATTACCATTTAAAAAAACTTTTAATGGTCTCTTTTAATTATATAAAATCAAAACAAAATAGGTAAATATCGTAATTATTTTTGAAGTAAAACCTATTTACCTGAAAAAATAAGTTAAAATATTTTAATAACACTTCTGCTTAAGTATTATTTTAATATCACATTTCCTAACACGTCTGTAATTCTTCTTCTTTTAATAATACATCAGATACAACAAATTGAAAGTCTGTTTCTTTTTCAATAAATCTAAAGCAAACGTCGACTGCAACATCAAATTTACGAATATTGCTTGAAAATAATTATTTTGACTTTAGTTATTATTATTTTTTCAGTCTAATGTAATTCTACGAGTTTCTGAATTTTCGAAATAGCCATCGATAGATATGTTATTCATAATTTCTTTTCTTTAAAGTATTCTTAGAAATGCTGAAAGAATTATATGGATTTTTGTCATATTTAAAATATAATAATCTTGCTTCTTAGATAGTAAAAAATATTGAATTTTTCGATTTCCGATTTGAATGTCTTCTACGATGAAGTTTGCAAATAAAAACGAGCTTTTCTTTCGAGTTTGTCAAACGAATGATTCATCTGAAAGTCATTAATCAACAATGCAATTTATCATCTCTCAAATAAACTAATGCTTCAATAGTCTTTTCGCATTCTTTTGATGTGATATGCAATATCATGTGATGTAAAAAAAAAATAACGAAATTTGGTTGATGCATCTTTTGAATGAATGAGTGACTTTGGTTCTTGATAATAGTAAAGAAGATGGAGATTTGGAAAAGTTATGAATAAAAATTGTCATATTCATGGGAAAAAGACACACATATGACATATGACAAGTATGTCATGACAGGATGGCATTTCATTTTCATTGCAGTTAAAACATAATTTAAGTCAAGGCAAAAGTAAAATATTAATTAATAAGTAATTAGCTACCTGAAAAACTAACACACAGGTAAAAAGTTATTTATTTAATTAAAATTACTGAAATTAAAATAATAATAATAATAATAAAACTAAAATCTGTTGGAGAACTATCTTCTCCACAATCTCTCAAAAATTAAAAAGAACTTAGTCATAACTGACTTTTATTTTATTCTAAATTTTAATATCGCTTTGTAAGTTATTTCACAAGATGTCATAAAAATTATGGTTTAAAATGGACATTTTATTTTCTTGAAAAAGATTAAAGAACCACTATAGTATTGTTATAGAAATTGAGAAATTAACAATCACTAGGAAAAAAATGTATGTGAAAATCAGTTTTGTATTTGTGTGGGTACGGACAATCAAATTGTAAATGGGTGTAGTTGAAAATATTTGAAACACCGCTTAGTTATGGCCGTCTGCCTACTGGCAGATTCTGTAACAAATGTTTTCATTTTACGAGGTAGGGTTGTTAGCCCTACTCCCACTTGTTAGCCTATGCCCCAGCCCTATTACGTTCTACCATTATATTAGACTGAGACTTAAAGTTTAAAGTGGATTCCGAACCACAAGATTCTATGACCGAGCTGAGGCTCGAACCCGAAACGGTGGCCCAGAGCGCCATATAAACAAGTAAATTATATTATATTAAGTAATGATGAGTAAATTATAGTATATATATAATATATATAATAGATAGAATATATATATAGATAGATATAGATAACAGAGATTATATATATAATTTAATTTACATTTTTCATTTCACAAAATGGTGATAGAAGGATTTACAATATGCATTAATTTGTTGCATTTATATCATCTAATCGATATTAAAGATATTAAATAATTTATATTTTTTTAATTTAAATGCCCATTTATTATATTTTTATTATCTATTCTTTTTTATTTTAAAAATCAGATAAATATAAAACCAATAGCTAAAAGATAAGAAAAAAAAAAAAATTGCCATAGTTACTTACATACATATAAGAGCCTTTATTTTCATGAAAAAATTTTTTTTTTTGTTTTCATTATCATTAAATTTCTTACAAATGCTATTTTTGCACTGAAAGTGTTTCTTCTACAATAAAAAAGAAGAAAAAATAAAAGAAAAAAAAAATATATATATTGTTTTTCTTTGTATGTACTGTTGATTTCAAATTGCAGTATCTAGATAATTTTTCCCCACAAAAGAATTTTTTTTTTTTTTCAAATATCCGAAATGCATGGAAAAGGGAAAAAAAAATTCTGAAAAGAAGGAAAAATGGAAATAAAAATAAAAAAATCGCGGGAGAGTGTCAAGAGAATGAAGGAAAAAAAAGGAGAAATGAGAAAGAGAGAGTTGGAAAATTGCAGCGCTGCCTCCCTCGGCTCATGAATCATCCCATTTTCTTTTCATCCTCCTGCTCTCCATCCTCTTTCCTCTACAAATATTTATTTGTGTGTTGCGCCCTCATAGAATATATATCACGCTGAATCTACAATAGGAAATTCTCCAGCTGTTTCCCACTGCAGATCTGAGGGCTTTTCGCTCGGAGCTCTCATAGTCTTCATTGGAACTGAACAAATGATGAAGCCCCTCTGTTTTCGTTAATAATGCCGAGCTTATCATCATACAGCTTTTATAAAAAATATCATAATTGATCAAATTATTGAACAAATAATTATCTTGAACTTTTTTATTGTAAAGATGATTGATAAGATTTTCATTCTGCAATAATCCTTTTTCTTTCTTTATTATTATTATTTTTTTATTCAGATTCTAATTTAAATACAAAAAATACTATTTTTAGTGAAATTTTTAATTTTTTTATTTAATTACAATTTTTTTTTTTTTTTGTAATTAAATTTTTTTTTCTGAGTTTTCCATCGTAAGAAGATATGCGGAAAATTTTTTGTAGTTATTTGATTGTGTATTACATTAGAAAAGAAATAAAACTTGACATAAAAATTAAAATGTATAATGCAGTGTGGTGCACTTATGTAGTGTAGTGTTTGATTTTTAGCGTTGACACCACATCACGCGCTTTCGCCAAATCAACAGTGAATATAAATCATGGTAGTAAAAACTAATTAGTGTTAAACAAAAAATAGATTTCAGCAAGACAGGCCATAGTAATTGGAGTTTTCTATCTCGAAAATAGTGGCATCACTATGCATTTAATATTAGAGCATATTCATTATAATTATTGTCTATACATGTAGAAGCAAAAAGTATCTCCATTACGATAAGAAAACCTGGGACAATTTTCAAAATAATCCATATAAAATTAGAATTTGGTATTCATATTCTATGTGACAGTATGTGACAAGATATAAATCACGTATTTCCTTATTTCTCAAAATCCACTTGCTCTGTTGCATATTTGAAACATTTTATGAAGTTACTTCCAATCAGCGCCCTTAAGAAAATTAAGTAGAGATTTTCTTTGATACGACTAGAAAGTCTCGAATCACATTACGGATATTCTTTGACACAATATTCTTCTGTAAAAAGAATTTTGATGTGAAAAACATCTATAAAATCAGTACGAATAGACGGTTAAAGATTGGAGTGTTACGTGTTCATTTCCAGATTAAGATATTTAATAACTTCGAAAAAATACAGGTTTTTATCAAAATAATGGAAAGATAGATTATAGAATTAGAATTAGATTTATAAGAATCTTTTACTAATATGACGTAAGACCTCCTTTGACATGTAATATAGCTTGGATTCGCCTGAAAATCGAATAATAAAAGTGCTGAACAGTGTTTATAGGAATATTGTACCATTTTTCATGGATATAGTGTGAAAGTTCCAACAGAGGTGTTGATGGAGGATATAGATTCCGGATGGATTGCTATAAAATAGACCATAACGGTTCAATGATTAATATGATAGGGGTCAAGTAGATGTTTCACTTCATCGTCGTGTTCATCAAACCATGATTGGACAGATACTGCGGAATGATTAGGAGCATTATCATCCTGGAAAATTCCATCTACAAGAAACAAAGTTTTCATCATAGGATAGACCTGGTCTTCTAATACTTCTCCTCAGCAATTCTTCCTTTCAGGGCTACAATTGAGACAGCAAAAAACTAAGACATGTCTGCTCATACCATGGCAGATCCACCTCTATGCTTGACAGTTGGAAGGAGACAATCATGATCATATGTTCATGCAGGGGTTCTCTGAACGTGCACGCGTCCTGTTGTGGGGAAAAGTGTAAAAGATGATTCGTCTGACCCTCTATAACTGTCTTCCACTTATCAATCGACCAGGTTTTGCGGTTGTGGCACCACTCTAGACGACGTTTGGCATTAACAGATGCGACAAGTCAGCTTGGGCATTGTTGCTCTGTCGTAAACGTCCTGTTCATGAATGTACCCTCTAACTGTAATGATTGACACTGGAAAATCCAGATGCTGATTGAGCTTTTCCGTCATTTTGGCTGCAGTTGTTTTCTTTTTAAACATTGCAATCCCCTTCTATTACGCGTCGGTCTCTTTCACTCAGCTTCTCATTCAATCCATTATTTTGCTTTGCAGAGCCTGTCTTGCCGCTCTGTGTGTGCGCTATCGTTACTTTGGACACTGTACCTTTAGAAACGCATAAAAGCTGGGAGATTTCGGTCACAGTTGCTCTAGATAGTCGGACTCCTACAATTTGTCCTTTTTTAAAGTCTGTGAGATGACAGTCTGTGGACAAAAGATTTGTCTGTGGACAAAAATCGAAAAAATCGAAGACGTATACAACTTCACTAAAGATGCCTCATACTAGCGTGACATATACTTTTTATAATTAAAAACATTGGTAGCTCAGATTCTATTTTTAATGCCTATGAAGCGCATTCTTAAATGTTTCTTTTATTCACAGGGGTTTCCATCATTTCGATAACCACATATACGTCAGCAGGAAAATCTAAATATATCATAGAGTGGAGGAAGGCTGAAAGATTCTAAGGGGGAGGTGGCAGCCACGTAGCTGGGAGAAGGTGAGACAGAAAACCCTTGGTGAAGCACATTTCCCTTTGTTATATCTCAGCATTCAAAATGTGTTATGCGGACATCATCTAACTAAATATAACAACAAAAGCCATAAGAAAATAAAATTTACAATTACGAATTATTTAGAAATTTAGAAAATTTATTTAGCATCTAAGGTTGAAACAAAATTCGAGGAAACGTGTTGGAGAAGGTAGAGGGAATTAAGAGGAATTCAAAAAAACCAAAAAATCATATTCAGATAGACAAAGTGAGTATCTGCCAACACAAGTACGGGTGATGCGCCAAGCATCGCATCACCCGTACTTGCCTCAAGCAAGCGCGCCTATTACGAATGACGTCATTGAACCATTAGAACAAGTGATGTGGAGCATATTATAACTGTAGAAAAGCCTACGGAGATTGGTTAAAAGAGGGTCAGATGTATAGGATGATCTTTCTGTTTCAATAAATATCTATTATTCTGTTTCAATAAATATTTATTATTCTGATTCAATAAATATCTGTTCCCTTATTTCTTCCACTACTCCTCAGCTATTTTCCTCGCACCTCCTGCTCACACAAATGTTTTCATTAAGACAACGGCATAGACCACAGTACTTCGGTTTTTTTCCAGGTGTTTTATTATTATTATTATTATTATTATTTGTGTCAAATCAAACAAATCGCATTGTCATCACTACTTCAAACAGTCATATTAGACTGGCACCTGTTGTTTAAAGCGTATTTTTAGAACCACTACAAACATCCATGGCACCACCGGGACTTAAACCCGAAACCAAGAACCAGAACGCTAGTCACTCGGCCATCAGGCCCCTTAAAACATGGCATTACAGTTTGTAAATATAAAATTACAAATTAATGAAATTTAATAATGAAGCAAAAAGTACACCAGAAATATTCCAAATGTCTTTTCTTCATATTGGGCTTGAAAAAAAAACGAATAGCTATAGTTTGGTTTCAGTCTTATAGAATGCATTTTCAGTATTTCGTAACACCACTCTTTTGCTGCAATTAAAGCAGCTTCTGTGCATAAAAAAAAGGCCATAATCACTTTTGATGCATCAGCAAAAATGATGATGCAAACTTTTCATCACTATTATTTGCTCAATTTGAATGCCGTGTCCATAAAAAAAAAAAAAAAAAAAGTACAATGAGTTTTCACTTCCTTTTGCTATAGTACATATTCTAACAGCAAGATACAAAGCAAGAATTCATTTTCAAGACCTATCTCATAATCCATTTATGCAATTCTACTCATTGAATACAATCAGCATATTCATTATAATCAGTGTCCATACGAGAACGGAACAGAAAGCTACCGCTACCACAGCGGGAAAATCTTGAGGCAAATAACAGAAATTCCTCTTCCACATTATCATTCAGGAAAGACTCCTTCGAGATGTCCTGTGAGGACATTCCCCTTTCACATTCCTTCCCTTTTTGTCCTTCCCATTAGTTAATCGAGACGTCCTGGAGGGGGATGAGAAGGGTGGTACAGAGGGGTTGATTTGATTGTTGGTCGCCGAGTGGAATAATCAAATTCTTCTCATTAGAACGAGGACGAGAGGGTGATTTATGGCACCCCAAGCAGCCAAGAAAAGGGTTGAAATCTTACCGAAGCACTTCCCAAATTTGATGTTACGCTGGAAGCTGGTATGCGGCGGAGGGGCCTTTAAAGCTGTAATTATTTGCAAGGAAAATGCAAATGATTCGCCTCACAAAAGCATATCTTGTGCTGGGTGCGCTTATAAAGTTTATGAAAACATGAAAGCAGTAAATCATGGTTAGTGCTGCAGGTTTAGAGTTTTTGGGGGAAGACCTATTGGGATGCCTTTCCACTCTGGTGTGAGCGAGTTGCTGTTCTTCATTCAAATTATAACTTTTTGCCAACCCTGTGGCCTCCTGAAATTCAAGTTTTGGAAAGTTGAAGATAAAACTCGTCCATACTTTAATCTAAAATTGAGGTCGCTTTTGAAACCACTCTACTGAATTCTTTATAAAAAAAAATTCATGAATATATTATGAAAATATGACAATGAATTGGAGATATTTATGAAAATATATGCATTTTGTACGTTTTTAGTTTTCTAAACAGCATAATAATCTCTATGTGTAAAAATAAATGTTTGCATGTATTTTTTATATTGTAATTTAAAAACTGTAACACTTAGAAGACTAATTTCCCCCTAAATTTGATATTTATTTTATCTAGTACTTTCTAATTATGTATTTTATCTATCTAAACTTACAAAAGAATTCTAATTGATTTTATCCTAATTATAGAAAAACAGGTTGTTTTTTCAATGTAAAATTGAGCTTTTAAAATTGTTAAAAAATTGTCTGTTTATATTAGTATGCCTTTTTATTTACATATTTCAAATTCACCATAAAATAAAATGAGACATTCTAAAAATACATTATATCTAAATAAACGAAAGTAGGCAGGGTTTTTTTTTTTCCCAACCAATTTTCTTCGCCTATTCAATAGCCCATGGTGGGCCAATGCCGTCTGCCATGCTTTCAGATTTCGAGACAAGAAATGTTTTGTTTTTAAGAGGTAGGACTGTTAGGCCAACGTCCAATGGTCATATTAGACCGGGGCCTACGGTTTAAGGTGGATTGCGAACCACTACAATACTCCATAGCACCGCCGGGACTCGAAACCAAAACCTGTGGCACCGGGCATCAGGGTGAATCACTCGGCCATTTTTTGCAAAAATAAGTAAAACAGTAGCAGTGTGAAAAAATAAAAACAGGATTTTTTTTTACAAAATAACACCCGGTGATTAAACTGTTATGTTTAAAAAAAAAAAATGTAAAATATATTTTACAATATACCTGAAATTTTCTAAATATTTTTCTTAAAAATTTTATATTATGTAAAATAGGAATATAAAATAGGAATATAAAACAAAAATTCAATAAAACCAAGAAAAAAGAATATAATTTTAAAAATTTTGGCTTCAGTAAATAGTATGTATTTTTTTTTTTTTTTACTTATTTTATTTTTTTTATATTTTTTATTTATTTTTTATTATTATTATGTGAATATAACGCAATAGAAACTGTATGAGGTTATATAAAACAACTTATTCGATAGATTTTGCATTTTTAAAGATAGATATAGTTCGCATTGGAATATTGGTAAGCGATATAATTGAAACACAGCGATATAATAGGGTAGAAAGAATAATTCTGTAGGGGGGTTTTAATTGCAATAAAAGTAATTTACATTTTTAAATTACAGGACATCAAAAAATAATATTAGAAAATAAAAAAAATCCACAATTATTATTAAGCATTTTCCTTTCAAAACTACTTTGTTCCACCTAAATCTGACCAGTATCCCTAACAAATAAACGGATTTTTAAAGTTTACCTTTCCATACAATCGATAGTAGAACTTAAGTAGGCGTAGGATTAAACGAAAGTTTAAAATCACAGCTTGAGACTAACTTTTTAAATCAAACACTTTTTTTATAATATTAAGTTTCATTTTAAAAACAGTCTTCTCTGTTTTTTTCAAAATTATATCTATTAAAGCTTTCAATCTTGTTTGAGACAATGAACTTGACCAAGGAAGTAATATATCATCTTTTTTTTTTTTATCACTTTTCGAATATCACTTGATAAAAAAAAAAACTGCTTATTGTATTCAAATTAAACGCTTGGCTAGATACAGAAGTATTTTAACTAAATAAAACTTAAATCCTTTAAAAAGAAAAATAATAATAATAATAACAGGTAAATGAAATAATAATAATAGATACTTTGTGCAAAAAAAAGGACGATTTTTGTCACTAATTTTAAATGATCACTCGGTTTTTTTTTTTTTTAGTAATAATGGTTAAAAAGGGAATCCCCTAGAGTATTCAATGAGATTGCAATCACTGTTTTGACAAACAGAAATGGATGACTATATCTTTAAATACGACGTCAGATATGACCATAATCATCACATTATTACATCACAAAGACATTAGGTCGATATCTCTTAGTGTCTTTGTTATATCATAATAATAAGATGTCACCATTTTTATTCATCTTTATGTGAAAAAAATATAAGAAAGTATTGAAATAATTTTTCAGGGAATAATTTTTCGGCACTTTTTACTTACTACCTTCGGAAAGTCATATTTTGTTGATTGTTTTAGAGTATTATTCCTACTTTTATATATTTATTCATTCTTTTTTTTTACTTCTTCTTAAGAGTCGTTAAATAAATTGAGATAAAGCAGCTTTTACCAGCATAAATTTCAAAGCACCTCCTCAACTTAAAAAAAAAAAAAAAAAAAAAAAAAAAAAAAAAAAAAATTTTGCTTAGATACATTGACTACTCGCATTAAGCTTATATTAACTTAAAATGTGCGTTCTTTATTTAATATTATTGTTCTTCGTCATTAGCGCAGCAGCCCCATAGCGGGACAAGATCGTATGCTTACTGGCAGAGTTCGCGACAGGAGATGCTTTTCTCTTTTTACGCGGTAGGGTAGAAAATGATGGTGGTTATTCATGATCAAATAATGATGATAATTGTAATCTATGTGCATAAAAAAAGTTTGTTGTTGTTGTTTCTTATCTCACTTGGTAGACAGCAACACAAAAAGCACCGAATAACCCAAAATACCCAAAGCCAACAGTGCTGATGTTAACAATAATACGTGTAAATGAGACAAAGCAAAAATATACCGCTGTCACAACACTTTCTGTCATGGTCCGATCAATACAAGATAAAAAGAAATCAGACCAAGTCACACGGTTTCTATCAAACACAGATAAGTGATTCGATGATCTCCAAGATAATTTCCATGTGCCAAATATGGAAAAAGCCTCCTTTTCAATCACATAACTTTGTTCAAATGCGAAAAAGTACTGAATAACCAAAAATACCCAATACCAATTACTGATGTTAACAATAATACGTGTAAATGAGAAAGCAAAAATATACCGCTGTCATGAAGCTCTCTTTCATGGTCCAATCAATACAAGGTAAGAAGAAATCAGACCTTCAAGTCACAGTGTTTCAAACAAACACAGGTAAGTGATTCGATAAATTTCAAGATGATTTTGATGTGTAAAATATGGTAACCTTTTCAATCACATAACTTTATTCGTATACCAAAAAATCATTCTGAATCGTACTGAATAGCCAAAAATACCCAAAAACAACAGTGCTGTTATGTTATTTACCCGTATTATTATAACAATGTTAATAACAATACGTGTAAATAAGTCAAAGCAAAAATATACCACTGTCATAACACTTTCTTTCGTGGTCCGATCACTACGAGATAAGAAGAAAATAGACCCTCCTAAGTCACACGGTTTCAATCAAACGCAGGTAAGTGATTCGATAATCTCAAGTTCCAAATCGAATTGCCAAATCAATCTTCGATGTGCCAAATATGCTAAAAAAGGCCTTCTTTTCAAACAAATAGAATTATTCTAATACCAAAAAGTACTAAATAACCAAAAATACTTAAAACCAACAGTGCTAATGTAAATAACAATAAGTGTAAATGAGACAAAGCAAACATATACCGCTGTCATGAAACTTTCTTTCGTGGTCCAATCAATACAAGATAAGAAATCACACCCTTTTAAGTAACAATCAAAAACAGGTAAGTGATTTGATAATCTGTAAGATGATTTCGAGGGGTCCAAATATGGAAAAAAAAGCCCCTTTTCAATCACATAACTTTACTCAAATGCCAAAAATACCCAAAGGCAACAGTGTTGATGTTAAAAATAATATGTTTCAATGAGACAAAGCAAAAATATACTGCTGTCACGAAACTCTATTTCATGGTCCGATCAATACAAGATAAGAAGGAATCAGACCCTGCTAAGTCACACGGTTTCAATCAAACACAGGTAAGTGATTCGATAATCTCAAGATGATTCTGATGGTGCCAAAAATCAAAAAGTAATCCACCGATACCTTAATCGCCTTCCCAGGGGACGGAAAACTCTCCTGGATCAGTGTGCAGGGAGGTCCATTACCATCCATGGTCTGCTTCAATCGTTAATTAAAGAGTCCACTCCCGCCAAATCATTCGCAACAGGCAGAATGGAACACCTCTTCTTTCCAAGAAAATCAACCCGTTTGGATAATCCCTCCCACGCATGGTCTGAGGGGGGGATGGCGAGCAACACTCTCTATCTGCCGATGATGTATGCTGCGTAACTCGACGCCCATTTTTTGTCATCAAATTGTCGTTAGCGCGTAACTTGTAACGATGGCTTCCTCCCTCTGCCCCCCTTTTTTTTACGCATTTCTGTATGAGAATTTCTTTTGTCACCCCACCACTCTTCTCACGAATTTTTTTTTTTTTTTTTTTCCTTTTTCATCTTGTTCCATGCTAAGATATCTGTCTGTTTATTTGGCGAATTGTTTTTCTTTCTTTTTGGTGGGTTTCAAGACTTTTTTTTTCCTTCCAAGATGGTAAGTGATATGGTTGGTTGGTTGGTCGATTGTTTTTGCAGATTCGTTGAAGGTCGCACATTCCAGCTGTCTACAGTCTGTGAAAACAAGTAGTAAGTAGACTTCATGAGACAAGGAGTCAAAATGGAAACTCTTAAAAGGGATTACTGAAGAAAGAAGGCAGTCATGATCGTGATGATATGAGTATTCGAAAGGAGGTCCCCATGGTATTTCAAAAGCTGTAATACTAAAAAAAGTATTCTATTTCTGGCTGTTTGTAGCAATATTCTGTTCAGTAAGTTAGTAAATAATATGCATTTAAAATAAACTTGTGGATTTTTCTCCCTTGTATAGTTTTCGAAGCCGGAGATTTCCTCCAAAACTATCACTGACAAAAAATGTCAATACATGGTTCATTTACAAGAAAATAGTTCGTCAATACATCCTGAGAGATATAAGATAAGATCAGAGATAAAATCAAACATGAAAGTAACGAAAAGCAATTTCAGGATTAATGCAACAATGTTTCTTCCTTACTTTCCGCATCTTTCCTGTTATTTTATATTTACCATCAATGAGTATTCCTGAACGATATTAGTCATCTAAAAATTCTCATGAGGAATGTTCATTAGGGCTTTGAAATTGAATGTATTAATATAAACATTGAAATAAAATATTTATCACGGCTGATAAATATGATTGTGGTCTTCAAACGCCTTGTTGTTAATCTACAGGAATTTCCCTGAATTCATAGGCCAAACCTTAAGGGAAGTTGAAATACACATAAAGAAACATTTTTTTACAACAATGAGGGGGAGGCTTAAAAGGAAAAGTGTTAGAGGAAAACATGGAATGCTGAGGAAATAAAAGCTTTTGATTCCCATAACAATTACTATAAGTGCTAAAGAGCCATCAACCATCATCAACATCTATATCAGTCTGACAGCATCTAGTAAGCTATTGGCGAACCTTTTCGAAGATGCCAAGTATTTCAGTTCCAGCAGTGATTGGCAATTATGAAATGAGGTCCTCCTCAAAATTTAGCAGTCCCGTAGATGAGTGTTACGAAGTATTAAAAAAAATCAATACTCGATATACTGGCCAAAATGTAGCATTGAGATAATTATGCACGTTTGTGTAGAAATGGGATGAAGTCCAGTCATGTAGAAACCACATGGAATTACGAACTGCAACTGACACATTATCAAGTAATTCTGGTAATATCTCGTCTAGAAAGAGGCAATATGTCGTGCGGATGTGGTAGCTAGTATTTCCCAATACGAAAATCATTTACAATCTTCGCCCACACATTAACAAAGAACCTTTCCTAAAATGTCTTGCATGTGGGTTAGAAATACCCACACACATGAGAATTGGGCAATTTAAAAGCTCAACCTCGAGTAAAGGTAACTTCATGTGTAAAAAGTACATTCCCAGAGAAGATGTACTCTGCGTCCATGTACTCTGTTGCAAAAACCGATCACTTCGGACCCGAGATTGCTATACAAAAAAAAAAAAAAAAAAAAAAAAAAAAAAAAAATGCTTGCTTATATGTATTTTACCTTCCCGCAAGATTTGACCTATGAATTCATTGCACGCTGTATAACATATAACATCACATCTCTTTTTTATATCACAAACAATCCAATTTACAACGAAAAGATGAATTTAATTTTACAAAGCATCAAAAAGCTGCAATCATTTTGATACATTACAAACAAATATAGATACAATTATTGCATACAAATATTTTTAAATTGAAGTTTTTCTTGAAGTTATTAAATTGATTTTTGAATTGAAGTTACTATAATATACAATATTATATAATATTTATAATATTACGCATTCATTCATAATTTCTTGTATACAATGTCCTCTTGTAATTAACATATCAAAAAATATAAAATACTTATAAAAGAAATTTATAGCGTGCACAAAGTTTGTCCTTATATACTCGTTAACATTGGCTAAAAACTGAAAATCTTGATAGAAATTTTGGTTTCATCAAACAAAATATTGTAATGAATAGATGTTTCTCATTATATCGATTAAATTATATAATCAAATAGGGATTTTATATTACTATTTGAAGAAAAAAATTATATTTTACAAAAATATATTTAGCAATATTATATAGATATATATATAATTTGATATTTGTATTGTATGTGTAAAATGAAAACTCTGTTACAGTTATAATTGAACTGTATTACTGTAATTAATGCAATTAATTTAATGATATTGTAGTAGGCATCGTATCTTATTTTATTACACTCATGTCCATAAATTAAGGATAATTCAGAATCACACAGAAATTGAACTCTAAAATAAAAATTTCACCTGTAGAATTATCACACACATCTTGAAGAAGAATATGCAAATTACAGGAAACCACCAGATGGCGCGGATAGTACGTCACAATGACGAGAGTGTAAGAGAGGGGTATATAAGGAATGGCGGCAAAGAAGTAAAATTGTTCACAAGCGCTTTAAAAGCTTTTCAGTGCAATAACCGCATAGTTATGGCAATTTGATACTCAGCATGCCTAGGCGTTGTTAAGGCCTGTATTGCATCGTCCGGGAGACATACTCCATATTAACCATCATACTAACCCTGTTATACTGTTTTTTTTAAATAGGTTCTTTTTTTGAAATTTGCTCCAGGGAGTAAAAATCGCAATTTTTATCAATTATGTCAAACATATAGCATCTTTTTTGCTCTTTACCTTTTGTTTAATAAATAGACTTTACGAATAAGTCAAATTTGTTTTGCTTCTGTCTCTTTCTATGCCTGAACTTCATTATCCTTAATTTATGGACATGAGTGTATAATCGTAATACTTTTCTACGTTTTTAATTTTTTTTTCCTTGCTTGCTTTATTGTTTGAGTAAAAATTCTTCGTTATTTCCGCTAAAATCCAGGAGAATTGCATTTCTTTGCTTCTAGTGTTCTTATTGGGGACAAATAAGTGCTGGTTTTGTTGTTTCTGTTTTAGTATGCTAAGTAAGTTAGTTGTCGATAACGGAGACTAACATAAATGGCACTTAAAAAGTCTTCCTTATTTACGTTAAAGAATTGAGTTCTATTTGCTTATGTCTTGGTCTTGTCTAGTTGTCTATTGGTCTTGTTAAAGACAAATAAGGGCTGCTTTTGTTTTAATATGCTGGACATTGACATGAATGGCACTTAAAAAGTCTTCCTTATTTAAGTTAAAAAAGAATTGAGTTTTATTTGCTTATAGTGGTCTGGTTAGAGACAAATAAGGGCTGCTTTTTGTTTTAATATGCTGGACATTGACATGAATGGCACTTAAAAAGTCTACCTTATTTAAGTTGAGTTATTTTGTAATTGTAGCCAATACTATCATTGCAATCGCAGCCAGTAAGTACAAATTTAAATTCTACCTATTTACTTATAGTGGTCTTATTTGTAACAAATAAGTGTTGTTATTGTTTTTGCATGCTGGGCACTTTGACATAAATATCTTCCTACTAAAATAGCAGATACGTAGCATATTAAACGTTACCCAGGAGAGCTCTACTGGAGTGTATCCACCATTTTGCCACTATAATTTTATTAGAAAACGTTCAGTAATGACTCCTGTTGAGTTAGCACAAATACTCATTGTATCCAACGTAAGGACATTCACAGATTTACTTTGTTTACCTGGCATAGACTTTCATTCGTCTTTTTTTTTGTCTGCTTTCAAACCAGGTTCCCTTAATTAGAGAACTCCACTACAACCTGCAATAATTAGAGTATGGTATCCACTAGAACCTGCAATAAGCAAATAATACGATTTTCGATCATTGCAATGTTATTATTTCTTTTTCACTTTTTATTTCGAGTATTAATTGTACTTCATATATTCTAATCATCGTTTAACTGTTAAAATGTTAGGATCTATTTAATCCGTAGTTTTATCTGTTTCTTTCGTTTTGAAATTCACTCTTCTTATTTATATTCTTTTGGTTGCTAGAAAGTACAAGCAACGTTTCTTGTATTTTAAAAGAAATTTTTTAGCCATCTGTTACGTCGAAACCCATGTCCCCCTGTTTAGGGGGTCAACGCCCTATGTCCAGAGAAACATCCTGTCTGTGGGGGTGTCTGGCAGGGGGTGAGCTGACGGGAGAGAGAAAAAGAATGTAAGAAGGGTCAGTTGTACTTCTACGACCATAGAGAACGGTCGTGTGGCAGGGCATCTTCGAGTGTGATGTCTGCATAAACTAAATAAGTTCAACTTCTGCAACCAAGGAGTAAGGTTGTGTGTGGCAGTCTATCCTCGAGTGCGATGGCTGCATAAATAAATGAGTTCAATAAGTGTAACCCCAGAGAGAGGTTGTGTGGTCAGTTCATCTTCGAGCTTGATGGCTGCCTAAATAAAGGAGATTAATTAATACAGTCCATTTGAATCTGTGTCATTCTTCGTGTCTGTGTCGAAGATTACTTGAGTTTATTGTGTATAACTGAGCTATCGAACACCATCAAAGGCAATGATTTCTAGAATTTCGAGTTTTAGAGTAATTCCTCTATAAGGGTTTCATTTTCACTTATGCCAAATTGTTTTGTATTGTTGTATTTAAAAAAAACAACATTTGGATAAATTAACATAAAAAGCAGCATCAGCGAACATACATCTGAAAGCAAGTCAAGTCAAGTCATCATTGAGTTGTAGCCAGTAAGTACAAATAAAAGTTAAATTCCATACCTTTCATTTGGAATGAATTAATCCAACTTTTAATTAATGAGAATTCAGTTTTTAATTTACTTAACATTTTGTAAAAGCATATTTACAAGTTACATCAAATTAAGGTAATATGCCTCTGAATGATCTAAAAGATATCTATAGATGATTGCGAGTAACACATTAAAGAAAATTAACTTATTTCTTCTTGTATCTGTAAAATGCGCTTGTCAAGCATGGAAAACAGCATTTTCTTTGAAAGAAAAAAAAAAGAAAAATGCGTTGATATCTTGCAGAAAAGAAAAACTTCAAAGAAATACTCCATCCTTGGTAGTTTAATGTTCGATCGGGGATCTCTTAATGACTGAATGGGGTGTTTCTTCTTTTTAGAAACAGTAAGAAATACATCTGTGAATGTATAATTTAATGTATTTAAAAAAAAAAAAGACAAAAAGACGTATTCCCTGCACTGTTCTTTTTGTTGCTCAAGGGGAAAAATTTGCTTTTTTTTTCCCTAAAAGAAAGGGAAAAATCGTGCAAATCATGCTGTGTGGAATTCATCACTTTTTATAACGGAAAAAAATATTTTTTTTATGCTTCTAGGGGTGGCATCGAAAATCTTTTTATTTTAAGTAAAAAGTTAAAGTAATTGAACATCGCAATTTATGCATATGGAATAAATGGATTTCAGATTATATTGTAAAAATTACTAAATTCGTTATTTAAATATTTTTTTTTGTTTCTAAACTATTTTTTTTTTATGCTCTTTGCGTTTTGAAACGAAACAAAAGTATTAATTTAAACGAGACAATGTATTTTAAATAAATAAAGAAGTGAACAGGAATTAAAAGAAATGTTTTTTTATACATTCTACACATTCAATTTTGTCTGTAAAAATATAAAAATAAAAATAAATGGGTTTTGTGAAGCGCCGAAATTTCATAATTTTTTGATTCTCATTCATTTTATTTTGATTCTTTGAAATTTAGATGAATTATAACAAAAAAACAAGTTTAAAAGATAATGACATTGAATATTCTCTGATTTTCAATGACACCACTGCTTTTTATATCCAACTGGTCTTCTATTCTACATTAGACATTGTCTATTCTCAGATTTTCAATGACAATTTACTACTTTTCTATCCAATCGGTCTTCTATTCTACATTAGACATTGATTTTCAATGACAATTCACTGCTTTTCTATCCAACTGACTTCTATTCTTCATTAGACGTTGCCTATTCTCAAATTTTCAAGGACAATTCACTACTTTTATATCCAACTTGGATCTTCTATTACTCTATCCACCGCCGGTCTTCTATTCTACATTGCTGATTCTTCATTAGACATTGTCTATTCTCAGATTTTCAACTTATTTCAACAATTTATTACTTTTCTATCCAATCGGTCTTCTATTCTACATTAGACATTGATTTTCAATGACAATTCACTGCTTTTCTATCCAACTGACTTCTATTCTTCATTAGACGTTGCCTATTCAAATTTTCAAGGACAATTCACTACTTTTATATCCAACTGGTCTTCTATCCAACATTAGACATTGTCTATTCTCAGATTTTCAATGACAATTTACTACTTTTCTATCCAATCGGTCTTCTATTCTACATTAGACATTGATTTTCAATGACAATTCACACTGCTTTTCTATCCAACTGACTTCTATTCTTCATTAGACGTTGCCTATTCTCAAATTTTCAAGGACAATTCACTACTTTTATATCCAACTGGTCTTCTATTCTACATTAGACATTGTCTATTCTCAGATTTTCAATGACAATTTACTACTTTTCTATCCAATCGGTATTCTACATTAGACATTGATTTTCAATGACAATTCACTGCTTTTCTATCCAACTGACTTCTATTCTTCATTAGACGTTGCCTTGTATTCTCAAATTTTCAAGGACAATTCACTACTTTTATATCCAACTGGTCTTCTATTCTACATTAGACATTGTCTATTCTCGATTTTCAATGACAATTTACTACTTTTCTATCCAAACGGTCTTCTATCTCTACATTAGATACTGATTTTTCAATGACAATTCACTGCTTTTCTATCCAACTGGACTTCTATTCTTCATTAGACGTTGCCTATTCTCAAATTTTCAAGGACAATTCACTACTTTTATATCCAACTGGTCTTCTATTCTTACATTAGACATTGTCTATTCTCAGATTTTCAGCACAATTTACTACTTTTCTATCCAATCGGTCTTCTATTCTTACATTAGACATTGATTTTCAATGACAATTCACTGCTTTTTCTATCCAACTGGTTTTCTATTCTACATTAGACATTAATTGTCAATGACACCACTTTTCTATCCAATTGGTCTTCTATTCCACATTAATGTAGCAAGTAATAAAAATGCATTTGATGGCATGGTAACATTAACATTATGCAATTTCCCCAGTGGAAGCCTATTAATAAATTATGGCATTAACATAATATTTCTGAAACATTAATTCCAATTAAACATATTCACATTAATCCCTGCAATGTATGTGTGAGTTTGCATCTGAAAATTTCCAAACTATTTAAAATGGAGTTTTTCAATATATCTTCTACACACAACCAAAGAACGAATTGTCTTTTTACATATTCGAAAAATGTACCATTATGCAAAAACCCTTACTAATTTCTGAAGAAAAACCCCATGAGCTTCTTAGAAACACAAACAAATTATTGGTTAAATATTAATTAAATTAAATCTGGCTTATTTTTTGTCAAATTCAAATTCCAACGTAAAGGAACAGATGAACACTCTACATGGTGCTTCAAAATGTGGACCATGTTCATAAATTGTATACTTAATCATTAAAAACTACATTCAAGATTAACAGAAGAATGGCAAAGCCATGAAGCGTTGACCACCCAAGCGTCATCTCATCACGTTGAAGCTTGGGATTGGTCGACACTTCACGTCTTATCGCTCAGCTTGGTCTGTATACGGCTTAAGATCTAGAAAAGACAGACATAATTATAGTTTAAAAAACTAAAAACACGCTTTTAGAGTTAATCAAACTAAAAAGTAAAAAATTAATTGTTAACATAAGAATAAAATGACTGACGAGAAATTTAATGTCACTGTTCTAAAAGCGAAAAAGTGCTCGGATATCAATCTTTATAACTTTTCACTAGTTTCATTCCGAAATGCAGAGTTAGTTTAAAATATCATACAAAGCATCCCACTCTTTAGAACAGTGACATTCATTTTTCTCGCCAGTAATTTTATTCTTATGTAAACAATTATTTTTTACTTTTTAGTTTGATTAACTTAAAAAAGCGTGTTTTTTTAGTTTTTTTTTAAACTATAATTTATTTTTTACTTTTTACAATAATTTAATTGTGAGTAAAACAATAAAAAGGCTAAATGCGAATATGTCGCGTCAGCCAGGATTCGAACAGAGAAACTCCTGATCCGTAGTCAGGCGCGTTATCCGTTGTGCCACTGTCCCACGTAAGTTGGAATATCTTAGATACTTTTTCATTCTACATGGGCTAAATTGCTCTTCATATGATAAAATAAAAATCACTAATCCTGGTGATTCCAATCATGATGAAATAATAAACTTATCAAAATATTTTAGTGTCGTCTGTCCTTGATAAGTCTACAACGTTTAAATTAAATCTGATCGCTTAAAGTAGGGCAAAATGGAGCCCAAAGAGTCAGTTACAAACGAACAAACATACAGGCGAAACTAATAAAAGTGTATTAAAAATCGAGATTAAAATTTTATTAAGCTCATTACTTCGAAACTATGTCGCTCATTTTTTCAGTTTCATAACCATACAGTACATCCATATTTAAAAGAAATGAAACTCACCTATAAAAATTCATATTTTGCAAAAAATAATATCCGGCACTAGGGTAAAATATAAGGTAAGATGTATTATTTTTAGTACAGGAAAGAAGGAATTTCATTTTAATTTACGATAATAAGAAACGGTAATATATGGAACCATTAAACCCCCCAATGCAATAAAAACTTTTCCATAAAACTTTTTTTTATCTATAGTGGGCAGTTAATCCAGAATGTCTTTTAAAAATATTTTAAATAGTATGTATAAGTAATAAATATTTTTAATTATATATTTTAATAAATATTCTATCTAATAAGATAATCGTAATCATTGAATTTGAATTAAATATTGACGATTTAGTTAAAAGCTTCAATCATAAATCTGTAATATAATTTGTTATTAGTTCATTAAAATGCGATGTTCATTATAATTATGCTATTTACTAATTAATGCTATTTTCTATATCATTTCGTTACTATTTTTACATATCTTTACGCCTTACATTGATGTCACCATATTTAATGATTGAATAAGTAATGCAATGTTCAATCATTTGCCAGCTGGACATATATTGCTTTGTAGTCCATCAGGTATTATTAACTGTAACCCAAATGCAATGGATAATGTCGTTTCTGAAATACGATTAACTGTGGTGGATTTCGAGATTCCATACTGAATTATATCAAATCATATAGTACACGTGGATGTCAAATGTGCAAACATACTTAAACCAATGGCATATTTAGATCATTTCAGAAATTTTCACGAAATGAAAAACAGGTGAGAATAATTATTGCGTGGCACGGTTATTAAATAGCAATTCCTTATTTAATTATTCGAATACTTATGCTTTTGTACGTTGGTTCAATAGAAGTAGTAACCATTATAACATGTGAATACTTACCACACATTATAATGTATAAATGCTTAAAAATATAATGCTTGAATGTTTAAACGTTACAATGTACAGTTGACTTTATAACGTATGGTTACCATTTTAATGTATAAATTCATTAAGCATTATAATGCGTGAATGTGTTCTAATAAAATGTATACTAATAGTTAACATGACAAGTTATAGTTATCTTTTGACGTTGCATGAATTAGTTAAACATTATTATGCACAGGCATTATAATGTACGAATTGAATTAACCTTTAGCTAGTTAGTTAACTAAACTTAGTTAATTAAAAAATTAGATAAACTTTATATTGTATTAATTCATTAAAACATTATTATTATGTATGAGAGTGTTCATAAAAAACACTTAATTAAATATTTTAATGTATGAATATGTTAAACATTACAACGTATAAATGCGTTAAAGATCGTAAGTTCTAATTAAAAATTATAATGTATACGGTTACAAGTAAACTTAAACATTATTACGTATAGATGACGCATTATACTGTATTCGACTTTATTACAAGTGAACTTAAGCATTATAATCACAACATGCGTTATAATGGATTAATTAACATACGTATAAATTCACTAAGATTATGATATATGGTTCACATTATAAAGTATGAAGTTATTATAATGTATAGATCATGTATTGTATTGTGATTGTCATAATAAGAAAACTAACTTTTCTTCGGAGACATTATTTTTTGCAAAGTCAAGACACAATGGAATTGTGCCAGAAATTCTTGCATTCAACAATAAATTTTTAAAGATGCAAATGAGTATAGTAAGTTTCCTTTTAAATGAATAATTTATATTTTTTTTTTTTTTTTGTAAAGTCTAAATTTCGTTATGCATAAATATGTTAAATCGTTATGCATAAATATGTTAAGTATGTATAAGTAAGTATAATGTTATGTTCGTTAAGTATGACCATCACATATAGTAACACATTGTAAAAAGTATTTATCACTTCCAGCAATGAGTCAGCGTAATTCTCTGGTCTAATATTAGTCTGGCATAGACTGTGTGAGAAGACATTATGTATGTGCAGTTTGTGTACAGTCCTGGTGCATTATGTATGTGCATTATGTGCAGTTTGTGTACAGTCTGGCGCATTATGTATGTGCATTATGTGCAGTTTGTGTACAGTCTGGCGCATTATGTATGTGCATTATGTGCAGTTTGTGCAGTCTGGCGCATTATGTATGTGCATTATGTGCAGTTTTGTGTACAGTCTGGCGCATTATGTATGTGCATTATGTGCAGTTTGTGCACAGTCTGGTGCATTATGTATGTGCATTATGTGCAGTTTGTGTACAGTCTGGCGCATTATGTATGTGCATTATGTGCAGTTTGTGTACAGTCTGGTGTATTATGTATGTGCATTATGTGCAGTTTGTGTACAGTCTGGCGCATTATGTATGTGCATTATGTTTGTGTACAGTCTGGCGCATTATGTACGTGCATTATGTGCAGTGGGATAAGTCTTTTTAGAATTGAGAATCAAATATCTATCGGGTTTTAAGAATTTATAAGGTTCTGAAAATGACGATTTTACTTTTGAAATATGTATTTAATTTTATATTAATTAAAATGAATTCAAAACTTAAAATTAGGATATTGTAATTTAATTATAATCCATAAATGTTTTTCAGAAATACATAATTCCATTAAACATTAATACATATACATTCATACATATTTGCATATTAATGAATGAAGTTTATTGAACTTCATTCATTAATATGCAAATATGTAGAAGTACGAGCATATTTATAAAGTAAGTTTTACTTATTAAGTTAATAACGGACTTATTAAAAATACTTATCAATTACAGTACAACTGAAAGACTGAGTCATTCATGAGAAGCCATAATACCTCTTTAATTTTTCATAATTAATTTTATAATAATTTATACAGAATCAGATTTAAGATAGTGTAATAATACTGACAGAAAAGATGGTAGAATTTCTTATATCTATTTGATACAAAATATCTTTTGATTTAAAAATTCAAAGGAAATTCTCAAGGTTTCTTCTATGATATTCTAATTTCTTCTCCCTACATTGTAAAAACCTGTGGGAAAATAATTAATGATGTTATTTTCTAGAGCTTTATGCATTTTAATGTTGTTTTTGGTGGATAAATATAAGAAAACAGATGGTCCATCGATCATGGATGGCATTGATAAGCATGATTCTGTTCATATCATCTGATTTCAATGTTTATTTAATGCCAAAATAATTGCTCTGTAAAAATATTAATAATGACGACAATTTTATATCTTCTCAATAGTGATGCTTGTAAATCTTATAAAAACCTTTAGCCTGCAATTTATTTTGTGCTGTTTTCTTGCTTTCATGTTAAGAGCCTTTTATTATCAAAATATGTAAGAGTGGATAAATTGGATAAAGATAAATTGACGATAAATTTTACTGTGTTCTTAAAATAAAATAAAATAAAAAATTGAAATAATTAGAAATGCTTACTGGGTTTATTAACATTATATATAACCTAATTAAATGTTAAACACTATTCTACTCTTGATGATGTTTGTATTCTACTTAAGATGATGTTTGTATACTCTTGATGATGTCTTCCTAATGTTTTCCAACTACTCTACCTAAATGGTCCCTTTATCCAATGACAACCATTGTATATAATTAGAAATACTTATTAGATTTACTAACATTATATCTAACATATTTAGTGTATCTAATTAATGTACTATTCTAACCCTGATGCTTTGGTTCGTATTGATGGGCTTACTCCATGACTCAACAAATTCTGTGAATGTTTTCCAACTACTCTACTAAAATGGTCTCCCTCTTCATTGACAACCGTTATATATAATAAGAAATGCTTACTAGGTTTATTAACATTATATGTAACCTAATTAATGTATCTAATTGTTGTACTATTCTGCTCTTGATGATTTGAATTATATTGGTGGGCGTACTCCATAACCACAATGTTTTCCAACTACTCTACCTAAATGGTCTCTTTATCCAGTGACAACCTTTATATATAATTAGAAATATTTATTAGATTTACTAACATTATATCTAACCTATTTAGTGTATCTAATTACACTAATAGTAAAACTAATTAGTATGTATGTATTAGTATGTATGTATGTATTAGTATGTATGTATGTATTAGTATTAGTATGTATGTATTAGTATTAGTATGTATGTATTAGTATGTAGTATGTAGTGTATACTAATTAGTGTATCTAATTACACTAAATAGGTTAGATATAATGTTAGTAAATCTAAATAGGTTACACTAAATAGGTTATTATACACCAATGTACTATTCTAATCCTGATGCTTTGTTCGTATTGATGGGCTTACTCCATGACTCAACAAATTCTGTGAATGTTTTCTAACTACTCTACTAAAATGGTCCCCCTCTTCAGTGACAACCGTTATATATAATAAGAAATGCTTACTAGGTTTATTAACATTATATAACCTAATTAATGTATCTAATTGTTGTACTATTCTGCTCTTGATGATTTGAATTATATTGGTGGGCGTACTCCATAACCACAATGTTTTCCAACTACTCTACCTAAATGGTCTCTTTATCCAGTGACAACCTTTATATATAATTAGAAATACTTATTAGATTTACTAACATTATATCTAACCTATTTAGGGTATCTAATTACACTAATAGTGTAAACTAATTAGTATGTATGTATTAGTATGTATGTATGTATTAGTATGTATGTATGTATTAGTATTAGTATGTATGTATTAGTATTAGTATGTATGTATTAGTATGTAGTATGTAGTGTATACTAATTGTGTATCTAATTACACTAAATAGGTTAGATATAATGTTAGTAAATCTAAATAGGTTACACTAAATAGGTTATTATACACCAATGTACTATTCTAATCCTGATGCTTTGGTTCGTATTGATGGGCTTACTCCATGACTCAACAAATTCTGTGAATGTTTTCTAACTACTCTACTAAAATGGTCCCCCTCTTCAGTGACAACCGTTATATATAATAAGAAATGCTTACTAGGTTTATTAACATTATATGTAACCTAATTAATGTATCTAATTGTTGTACTATTCTGCTCTTGATGATTTGAATTATATTATGGGCGTACTCCATAACCACAATGTTTTCCAACTACTCTACCTAAATGGTCTCTTTATCCAGTGACAACCTTTATATATAATTAGAAATATTTATTAGATTTACTAACATTATATCTAACCTATTTAGTGTATCTAATTACACTAATAGTGTAAACTAATTAGTATGTATGTATTAGTATGTATGTATGTATTAGTATGTATGTATGTATTAGTATTAGTATGTATGTATTAGTATTAGTATGTATGTATTAGTATGTAGTATGTAGTGTATACTAATTAGTGTATCTAATTACACTAAATAGGTTAGATATAATGTTAGTAAATCTAAATAGGTTACACTCAAATAGGTTATTATACAATGTACTATTCTAATCCTGATGCTTTGGTTCGTATTGATGGGCTTACTCCATGACTCAACAAATTCTGTGAATGTTTTCTAACTACTCTACTAAAAATGGTCCCCCTCTTCAGTGACAAACCGTTATATATAATAAGAAATGCTTACTAGGTTTATTAACATTATATGTAACCTAATTAATGTATCTAATTGTTGTTGTACTATTCTGCTCTTGATGATTTGAATTATATTGGTGGGCGTACTCCATAACCACAATGTTTTCCAACTACTCTACCTAAATGGTCTCTTTATCCAGTGACAACCTTTATATATAATTAGAAATATTTATTAGATTTACTAACATTATATCTAACCTATTTTAGTGTATCTAATTACACTAATAGTGTAAACTAATTAGTATGTATGTATTAGTATGTATGTATGTATTAGTATGTATGTATGTATTAGTATTAGTGCTGTATGTATTAGTATTAGTATGTATGTATTAGTATGTAGTATGTAGTGTATACTAATTAGTGTATCTAATTACACTAAATAGGTTAGATATAATGTTAGTAAATCTAAATAGGTTACACTAAATAGGTTATTATACACCAATGTACTATTCTAATCCTGATGCTTTGGTTCGTATTGATGGGCTTACTCCATGACTCAACAAATTCTGTGAATGTTTTCTAACTACTCTACTAAAATGGTCCCCCTTCAGTGACAACCGTTATATATAATAAGAAATGCTTACTAGGTTTATTAACATTATATGTAACCTAATTAATGTATCTAATTGTTGTAAATATTCTGCTCTTGATGATTTGAATTATATTGTGGTGGGCGTACTCCATAACCACAATGTTTTCCAAACTACCTACCTAAATGGTCTCTTTATCCAGTGACAACCTTTATATATAATTAGAAATATTTATTAGATTTACTAACATTATATCTAACCTATTTAGTGTATCTAATTACACTAATAGTGTAAAACAATTAGTATGTATGTATTAGTATGTATGTATGTATTAGTATGTATGTATGTTAGTATTAGTATGTATGTATTAGTATTAGTATGTATGTATTAGTATGTAGTATGTAGTGTATACTAATTAGTGTATCTAATTACACTAAATAGGTTAGATATAATGTTAGTAAATCTAAAATAGGTTAACTAAATAGGTTATTATACACCAATGTACTATTCTAATCCTGATGCTTTGTTCGTATTGATGGGCTTACTCGCTGACTCAACAAATTCTGTGAATGTTTTTTCTAACTACTCTACTAAATGGTCCCCTCTTCAGATGACAACCGTTATATATAATAAGAAATGCTTACTAGGTTTATTAACATTATATGTAACCTAATTAATGTATCTAATTGTTGTACTATTCTGCTCTTGATGATTTGAATTATATTGGTGGGCGTACTCCATAACCACAATGTTTTCCAACTCTACCTAAATGGTCTCTTTATCCAGTGACAACCTTTATATATAATTAGAAATACTTATTAGATTTACTAACATTATATCTAACCTATTTAGGGTATCTAATTACACTAATAGTGTAAACTAATTAGTATGTATGTATTAGTAGGCATGTATGTATTAGTATGTAGTATGTAGTGGTAAACTAATAGGTGTATCTAATTACACTAAATAGGTTAGATATAATGTTGTATCTAAATAGGTTACACTAAATAGGTTAGATATAATGTTAGTAAATCTAAATAGGTTACACTAAATAGGTTATTATACACCAATGTACTATTCTAATCCTGATGCTTTGGTTCGTATTGATGGGCTTACTCCATGACTCAACAAATTCTGTGAATGTTTTCCAACTACTCTATAAAAATGGTCACCCTCTTCAGTGACAACCATTATATATAATAAGAAATGCTTACTAGGTTTATTAACATTATATGTAACCTAATTAATGTATCTAATTGTTGTACTATTCTTGCTCTTGATGATTTGAATTATATTGGTGGGCGTACTCCATAACTTAGTTAAATCTGCGACCACAATGTTTCCAAGTATCCTATTAAAATGGTCCCATTCTCCAGTGAAAACAGTTATATATAATTAGAAATGCTACTAGGTTTACTAATAATGTAACCTACCAAAATGTTCTGTACTATTCTGCTCTTGATGATTGGTTCATATTGATGGGCTTAATCTTATGATTTAACTAATTCTGCGACCACAATGTTTCCAACTACCCTACCAAATGGTCACCCTCTCCATTGAAAACCGATATACTAGAATGAGAACTAAAATTCCTCACAGAATTCAAATGTGAAATATGTTTATAAAAATAATACATGTAAAAGCTAATGAATTAGAGACACAAAACCATAATACAACAAAGAATATATAGAGAGAAAAGCGTTAGATTAACAGGATTCGCTAATATGGAAGAATTTTTAGTAGTATCAATGAATGAAGATTTTACAACCTCATGATAAAAATATCCTAACTTAACACCGCCCAGTTTGCATTGGAGGCATAGAATAATCATCATTTAACATAGAAGACTCGGACAGAAACTATTTTATACTTCAGCAGGATCTGCTAGTATGGAAAGAATTGAGTAATAACGATGAAGGAAGATTTTACAACCTTGTGGTGGGTAGAAAGAAGATCCTAATTTAATCTTTAAATGGTATCATTTAAAAAAAAAATCACATTAACAGTATCATGGGTGTAATTTCAAACCCAATAAATGAAAAATATTTTATAAATTTGATAAAGGCTTGTAAACGAGAATTGATGCGTTATAGAATTACAAAAATTTATTTTTTAATTATTGCAAATAATTTGAAGTACCTTTTACAAAATGAAGTTGTTGTTATTACAATATTGTGTACATCTCCCAGTATATTTTCTATCTTCTTTCCTTTGTACATATACATCTTCCTTGTTTAGACGTGGATGGCGATATTGGCGTTGTTTCTTCAACTTTTAAATTTTTTTTTTCCATGCAACTGGCAAACGACAGACATGGACGTCTTGGATGCCTTAAGGCAAGCGCTGCACAGACGTTACTCACTTTTTGCATTACCCAGGGCGCGTGTAACTTGAAGATTAGCCACGGACGCTTGGGTAACAACGCTCTACGATCATATTAGACCGGTACTACGGTTTAAAGTGGATTCGGAACCCTACACATCCATGGCACCGCCGGGACTCGAACCGAAACCTGTGGTACCGAGCGCCAGAGCGCTAACTCGGCCATTTAGGCCCATTACTTTTAAGTATTTCTTAAAAATTATTTTCCTCTGATTATGGTAAGATAGAGGAGTTCCAAGCTGTTCATTAAACCCCATAATATTATTTAATTCAGCGTACTTTCTGCCAATTGGGGATTTATTGAGGAAGTTCATCCTCATCTGAGCTGGAAATTATTATACAATTCTGTTAACGATTACTAGAGAGAATGAGATGCCCACATTTCTTCATCAGTTGAAATTTCATCACTACCCAGATTAAACCTATCAATTTCTAAAGTCTCCATATCATCGTTTTCTTCATTATCGCTTATATTGTACATAATCGCCTAAATGATGCGTTTCAAGCATAATTATTTCAGTGGCATCTTTTTTTTTTTTTGTGGAACGCCATATTACTCTGAGATATCTTCACGGCAATAGAATGATGAATAAAGTGCTACAAATAGACGTTGTTTCCTTACCTCTCTCAGCTTATAATTGTCTTACTAGGAACAAAAATTATAACTATGGTAGTTAACAGCAAAATTAAATCTTCACGAATTAACCGTAAAAAAAGTTACATATACTGTATAACGGGCAGAAATATCATCCCAGACCAGTTTTCTTTTCTATGGAACTAATAAAGTACATAATAAAAACGAATTTTTTATGATAGCGGTATTCTACGGGGCCATAAATAATTACAGGAAAAAATCAGTGTTACCAGTAATGGAGTGAGTTTTCACCCATGATGTAACTTTTAAGGGTTAATATCACGCAATAGTGAAATGAACTGAGAGCACAGAACAACTATCATTTATCAAAGAAGATAGAAACACAGAAAATTATTTAGATTATCAGGATATGCAAATATGAAGGAATTAAGTAATATCAATGAATGAGAAAATTTTACATTCCATCGATATTAGAAAATCCTAACATACACGTAGTGGTAGTGAATTGAGGCCCAGAATAATTAGTATCATTTAACAAGAAGATGCAGACAGAAAACAGAATTTAATAACAGGTCTGCTAATATGAAGGAATTGAATAAATATAGATGAATGAAGGTCTTACAAACCCTTCGGTAGAATAAAAAGCTAACATAATGCAAATGTAATGGTAGTGAATGGAGGCACAAGAATAAATGTATCATTTAACAAAGAAGATACAGGCAGAAACTTATTTATACAATTAGGATATTCAAAGCTAATATGGAGGTTTGAGTATGAAAAAAAGTAACTAAACTTTACAACATTACATTAGTAGGATAGTAACTTCTCAAACCGCAATGGTACTGAATTGAAGCATAGGAAAACTATGATTTAACAAAGAAGATGCAGACAGAAACTTGTTAGATTAACGGAATCTGCTAACATAGAAAAGGAGTATGTATCGATGAATGGCACATCTTATGGTGGTAGAAGATCCTAATTTAATACCATCAGTAGTAATAGTGTGAATTGGACGCATAGAACAATTATTATTTAACAAAGAAGATACAGATAAAATCATTTAGTTTAACAGCATCTGTTGATATGGGAATTGAGTAATAACGATTATCAATGAAGATTTACAACCTTATGGTATTAGAAGACCTAATTTAATACTCAGTAGTAGTGAATTGGAGCCATAGAACTACTATCAGTTAACAAAAAAGCCAGAAACTTATTTAGATTAACAGGATTTGTTTATATGGATGAATGGGGGTACATATAGATGATTGATGATTTTAAACCTTTCCTTAGAAGTTTCTAATGTAATAGCATGGAATGGTATAGAATTAATTGTACATATAGAACAATTACCATTTAACATAGAAGATGCAGACAGCAAACTTATTTAGATTATTATGATCAGCTAATATGGTGGAATTGAGTAATATATAGTTGAATGAAGATTTTATAGCCCTTTTGTAAAAATCGTAACATAATACCACGTTGTGGCAGTGAATTGGAGGCAAATATGCTGACAGAAACTTATTTAGATTAACAGGAAATGCTAATATGGAAGAATTAAGTAATATAGATGATTGAAGATTTTCAACCTTATGGCAGTAGAAGATCTTAACACGACGCAGTGGTAATGAATTGGAGGCATAGAACACCATCATTTAACAAGAAGATACAGACAGAAACTTATTAACAGGATCTGCTAACATGGAGGAATTGTAATATTGAATAAAGATTATTAGATTATTGCAAATTGTGGAAGCAGATCTTAATTTATTATCACGCAATTTGTAAACTTTCCCGTAGTGGTTCGATTTAAAAATCGGAGATTAGAAGACCTTTATCGGAAAAACTCCCGGAAAGTATAACATGTGTGCTTTGGTACTTTTTTCCTCCTTAACCTCGCGCAGGAGAACTTTTTCCTTTTTTTTTTTTCCTTCTGCCCTCAGATACTTTTAAAGGGTTGTTTGGTATCCCGTAAAAGTGATTCTCTTTTCCATTTTTTTTCTCTATCTCCATGGCATTATAAAATGATCAATCAAATATTTCGTCGTCGGTACAACCTTTCAATAGAGGATCCAGGTGCAGAGCGCAAAATGAAATTTTATTCCGAATAATTTAGCCTCTATTGATAATCGGGAAAAAGGAATGGAAATGAGGGAGAAGTTGTACTTTCCAGGAGTAAACAAAAAATGATTAGCGTCTTAATCTGTCGATAATGGCGTTATTATTTTTTAAAAAAGAAAAAAAATGCTCCCGTGAGGAATTATCGGCGAAATAATTGTTTGTTTTGGGTTTCAACGGCGAAGTGCGTGTATTGATTTCAAATTTTCAAATTGAAAACCGTATTTCATTCATCAACTACTGAGCTGAGATAAATTTCTATCTAAAAAAATTTTTATTTTATAAATTTCTAAAATATTTTGGTTACCTGTTTAATTAAAAGCTTTAATGGTTAGTTGAAATATCGATAAATAAATATATTGGAAATTTTCGTAAAAGCTTAAAGAATTTTTATTTTTATTGTTTGGAACTTTGACTTAAGTCACTCACCACTGAAATGGCAGATATGCAAACTTCAGCGTTATTTGGGATGCAACATAGAGACAGGAGAAAGCCCACATTTCGCCCCAACAATTTTATGAATATCCCTAAAGTGCATTTGGGGAACACAATGACAATTTCATGACTATTCTTGACATTTACCCTGCAGCCTGATGGCTAATTGGTTAGGTTCTATGCTTTGGTGCTTCATGTTCAAGTCCTGGCGGTGACATGGATGTTTATTAGTGGTCTGAAATCCCACAATACTACCCCAATAGTAACACCCTAAAGTGTGCAAAAACAATAGGCTAGCGTTCTGGCCTTTGGTACCACAGATTTCAGGTTCGAATCCAGGCGGTAGCATGTGGGTGTTTGTTAGTGGTTCTTGGAATCCCACGTTAAACTGTAGGGTCATGGTCTAGTATCCTAAAAAGTGTGCAAAAAATGACCATAGAGAAACAAACCGAACCAAATTGGCATATCCTTTTCATCAACATATCTCATCATCTTATTTCTAATAAATTTCTACCTTAAAATTTTTATATTGCAGATTCCAAAAGTTATTTTATTTTTAAATAGTTTGGTAACTTCTCCAATTAAAAATTTTAATTCTTAATGGTTCGCTAAATATATTGAAAATTGCATAAGTTAGCAATTTCCTCGTTGCTTTTGGCTGTGACAATTGGCTAGGAACTTTTACCTAAGACACTAGAATCACTCTAGACTCTCCCCCTAGAATCCCAGTTGTGTAGTAGGTTCAACGTTATCCAGAAAACATGATGGGCGCAAGTATGGTGTTGCTTTAGACTTTAAATTTTAAACCCCCTTATAACATTATCTCGTACCTAGAAAAAATCACGCTAAATCATCTTCCCAAAACACTAAAAATA
>BPLR01012048.1:0-104488 GCA_021605095.1 Caerostris extrusa | reverse complement strand
ACGGCTGGTTATCGCAAACACAATAGCATGCTTTGCTTAAATGAATTGTCAGAATTAACAATCGCGCCATGCTTTCACCTCAGATTTATTATTCTTAGAGATCTATTTATTAATGTCTATTTTTATATATTTTTACATTTAAAAAGTGACAAGTTCTGTGGATGATTACATTTACAAAGCTACATAAGGGTAATAGGTTTAAATTGAAATTTTTTTGATTGTATCATATTCTAGTTGATCTATATAATGTCATGATGTTCTTGTTATAAATTTACCCAATCAATTTTTAATTGGTAGAATATGGGAAATTTATGGAGGTTCATGAGTAAATCTTTCAAGAATGCAGTAATATTCTATAAAATATAAATTATCCTTGTATTTTTGAAAATTAATAGAGTTAGCAAAATTTAAATAAAAATTTAATTATAAAAATTTAAAAATCTTTTCTTAGGATGGATTTTATGCGTGTAACCATACTCCTCCTACACACTGACAAGAAGTGGCCCCCTCTGGCTTTAGAAAGTGTCAGTAGCCTCAAGACTCCTCACCTCGAGAGGGAAGTACATGCGCCAACTCAGCTATTGTTGAGAAACATTTAGTTTATAATCTTCATTCCGAGGAATTATATTTAATTCAACCCCTGCGTATTAGTGGCCTACAAGCTATACCAGAGAGGGAAGTATATTTCATGCATCCTACGCATAAAGTGGGTGATCATCGAGTTTTTTGGCTTGTATTTTAAATTTTTTCCAAGAATTACAATTATGTATGTCTTTTAAATGTATTCAATATTGTATGTCTCTAATTGTATGTGTGCTGTGTTTGTGTGTACACGCATAGCAGACTATCGAATTTCGTCTTAGAAGTGGAATTTTTCCAAGAATTATAATTATATGTCTTAAATGTGTTCAATATTGTATGTCTCTACTGTATGCTGTGTTTGTGCGTTGTAAATAAAGCTGTGAGTTCTCCAACCTGTATCTCAAGTATCTCAACTCAACCACATCCAGTTACAAACTGCTTGCCGTACCCACACAACTACAGCACATAATTAACGTATATTTCAGTGCTAGTTCATAATAGTTATACATACTATTATGATTATTGTGAACTGCATATATATATATATATATATATATATATATATATATATTTATAAGAACTGACTTAATCAGTTGGAATCCACCTTGATTTTTGAAAAAAGTATTCACCTTTTCAATCATATTGTAGTATCGAAATAGAAGCATGATTGTCTCCAAAATTTAAAAGTAGTGAAAATTTTAAAAATGTGTATAGCTAAAGAGTTTTCTTTTAAATTATGAATACTTAAACATATGATTGTTATTCATAGTAAAGTAATTATTTGTAATAATAACAGAAAAAACTACCATCAATTTTTTATCACATTTTCTCCATGCGTTCCAACTTTTATCATATTTTATCATTGTTCTATTTTTGTTACAATATAATTTTCGACGAATTCCTGGTATGATTCAGGGATTACTCCGTCATTATTCAATCAGAAATGTTGACGTTTGCTTGTAGGTGACTTAACCTTATCACAGAGAAATATTTATGTTCCGTCAAACTAAATCTAAAATAACAGTTTTTCTTTTCTTTTGTTTTTGTCAACTGATAAATTAAAACTGAAGGGAGACAAGAAATGTTGCATTGTTATGATTACTATTTCTTGTTGTAATTGTATTTCTAGAAAAATCGAATGTATTTTTAGACATAAAAAATGTTTCATTTTTCCAAGTAATGTCGACAAGTTCAATCTTATTTAAAATAATTATATATATATACATATACATTGAATTTTTTTCTATATATGTAAAAATTACTATTTATAATAATAATAATTAATAAAAAGATTTTGATGCTCTGCATTACATGAATTTAATAAGTGTTTTATCATTTAGTTAGATTTTTGTGATAACCGAGCACAATATTCATTAGTTAAATTAGTTTTTTTTAATCAAGTTTATATATTCCGTAAAAATTTTTTTTTTGTTCACAAATATTGTTGTTTGCTCATTGTAATACAATATATTACAATGAGCAAACAACTTATATTTGTTGTGGGGCTTGTGTGGCCCAGTAACAACCGCATTTATCAAAGTATTCTTAACAACAATCCCATTTGTTTATACGTTGCCTAGCAACAAACATATTTGCTAATACATTACTTAATAAAGACCACATTTGCTAATATACTACTTAGTAAAAATCACATTTGCTAAAATATTACAACCACTAATATATAAAAATATATTACAAACACTAATATGCAACAACTACATTTGCTAATACACTGCTCAAAAAGGCCACATTTGCTAATATACTACTTAATAAAAGCCACATTTGCTAATATGTCACTAGCAACAACCGCATTTGTTTATATATTACCTAGAAATAACCACATTTATTAATATATTGCATAATAACCACCACATTTGCTATTATATTACTAGCAACAACCAAATTGTCCCCAGTTTATAATGGAACATGCTTGTGGTGATAAATATGGAAGAAATAAAGTAAATTATCCTAAAGTAAATTATCTAAGCTAGCCCGTTATTGACAAAAGTTCTGATCATCTAGCCTGAATATAATAGATTTTTCCATGAAAATCAAAATATTTGGTATGTATAATTTCTATGAAAAATAGGCACATGAGATGCATAACAAGAAAATCATCGACAAGAAAATCATCGAAATATGCCTGTGCATTCCTGTTTATGAATAATGTTCAGGCCTATAACTGCATTTTTATGACGTATTTTATGCATGTATGTTTTCGCAAACATAATTATTTATTGTTAATGATACAACTATATCTTATTAAAAGTTAATTGGAAATTCATGATCAAATATAACCTAATTTAACCTAACCTAATAAATAGAAAGAAGGTAAATTAAAAATATATGTTTTGTTTGTACGTAGAAGTATGTAAACAATGAAGTCTAAATCCTTTAATATTAATATAAAAGAGATGAACTGAATTTCTTTGGACATTTAGCAAAAACATTTATAAACATAATAATATTGTAACTTAAGTATTATTTTTAAAAATGTAAACAAAAGTTAAATAATTATTTCTATAAATGATGCAAATGAATTAGCACAGCAAAACGTCCCAAGCTTTTTAAATGAGCCACTTTTTTCCCCTAATATAAACAGATAGCGTAATGAGTAAACATTTATAAAATTAGTATTTTTTATAACAATTAACAAGCTAGCTCACTATCTGTCGCAGTAAATGCTTTCAGAAGCGAGAAGACTGGATGGCGATTATGACAACAAGTGTAAGCAATAGATTGTCAAGCTACTTTAAAATGTAACTATGCTTCCCCTTACCCACTGGCAAAGAACTCTGTGGTTTTCAAGAGAAATAACCATTCGGCCTCGAGACTCTCATCCGAGAGGAAGTATAGCAACTAAAAAGGTAGAGCTGAAAAGGTAGAAGGTAGAAGTGGTAAAAGCTAAGAAACTTTTAGTTTATAGTCTCTCGTCTCCAGAGGAAATACTATATTCAGCGCACCCCGATATATTAGTTGGAATACAGACTCTCACCTGGAGAGGAAGTATATTTCGTGCACCGAGTTTCGGCTTAGAAGTGGAATCCTTCGACGTATCTGTAATTATCTGTCTTAATGTGCTAAATATTGCATGTATATGGTATTTGTACATGTGTAAATAAAGCTGTGAGTTCTTCAACCTGTGCTTCAAGTATCTTAACCACACCCAATTACAAATTTGTTGCCCAACCTACACAAAAAGCAAGCGAACACAAAGAAATAATAAGGGAACACGAGGCCAACAGATATTTAAAAAAGAATTACAAATGTTAAAAAAACCTGACGTTTCATCATAATGTAACAAAATTCAATTTAGTCAGCAGAAAAAAAGTCACTTGGGCTTAAAAACAAATTTTACGGATGAGCATGTCATTTAAATGTTATGTTATTTTTAACTGAAGATGTTCGTTAATTGCAATTGATTAGTTTCAGTTAACCATTAACTTGAACGAAATTATTATACTTCGATTTCTTTTATTTTAAAAACTGCTATAACATACGACAAAAACTTTACAATTGCAATGACATTTTATAACAAAAAAGAGTGAAGGGGTATGACATAATTTTCTGGTTTATGGGGAGGCAAAGGTAAAATGTTTAAGGAACACAGAATTAGTTCAATAGCTTGAAAATATTTTTAAAAAATTTGCTTGCGATACGATAACACAAGTAAAACATGAAACGTTTATAAGTTGTATTTGCAACAGTTGTAAATAAATTATATATGTCTATATAACGAAGGAAATATGGAAACTTAAAAAGAAGCACTATGAAAAATTCTATTAAGTTTAAAAAAAAAAAAAAGGCAATATAAAAATTTCAAATATATTAATTAAGATTTTATAATTTTATTAAATATTGGAGAAATATTTTTAAATGATTACACATTAGCCCGGCATATTGTTCAATTTTTTCATTGTTAATTACTTACTTTCACATTACTAGATCATAATATTAAAATATTATGATCTGACATTCTATGATGACAACTAATTCATGGCATGGTGGAAACGAACCATTTATATGGAAGGAAGCCATAGCTTTAAATCCCTTTTGTAAGCATGAGTTTAAACACTGTGTACTGAAACGAGAAGACTCGGTGGCCATTTTTAACAACATATAGCACTTGGCATCGAACAGAGTTTTTCAAGGTCCTCTCCCATACAGCATGCAAATGTGGTGCAGATAGTCCTGAAAGTCCACCAGGACAACAACCACAATCGCCGTGTTGAGTCTAATCCACAGTATCCTGCAACGCGGGAAGGACAACCCATGAGTAATCTACTCATGAATCGACTGAAAGGGGAGCTTCTGTTGTGATGGAGCACACGTAGGTAGAAGTCTGACTTGGCTCCGAGTCACTGAAGAAGGACGACAATGCCTCAAGTAGTCCGACTAACGAGGCAAGATGCTGAACATCACAAACGCCATTGAGTCTTCTCGTTTTTTAAAACAGTGTCTATAGCAAATCCGCCAGCGGATGGAACCTCAGCCCTAATGCTCACAACGGTACACGTTGCCACTCAGCCATGAGTCGGGTTTAAATTAATGTAAAATGATGCATCAAATTTTTGATTTCTTTTAATTATATTATGTTAAGTTATTTATGATTTATCATGGAATCGGTTAACCACAGCTCAAGAAATATGTGTTTATGTGGAACAGGAAATCCCTAATTTAAAAAAAAAAAAAAAACTTTTTTTTTTGTGAAATACAAAAACACTTTTTCCTAGAAATTGAATGACTGCCAAAATTACGGAATAAATTATAATACGTGGAAAAGAAATGAAAAAAATCGGCTTGATTTCGCACAATATGCATTTCAAAACAAAAGTAAATATTTACATGCGCTACCATTCTCTCTGCTACCAATTTTCCGCGTAATAACTTGCGTGTTAAAAGCAATTAATATTTGTCAAAATGTCGATACTATTTTTGTCACGAATGAAAAAAAAAACCATTTTAATCACGAAAAGGTTTATTCAACCCTCATTACTTGACATCATATAAACACTATACGATTTGTTATGCCTCTATTATTATCACACCTAGATAGCATATAGCTCCAACAGAAAAAAAAAAGGCTTTTATTTTATAACAACTTAATTTTTGTCCCTAGCAAATGCCTATACAAAAAGGGATTTGGGGTTTAGGTGTGGCTGCTGGTAAGGTTGGTTGCTAAGCAACGGAAGCTGGATCGATTGTGCTATGAAGGGGGTCAAAGCCCAGTGTTACGCTACCATTTGGAATTGGTGGTAACCCGCGGTTGTTTATTTACTACGTAGAAAAAAACGTGCGATATCACAGCATGGTATTAAGACATTTTTGTACTTTTTTTTTCTAGGTAATCACTGAATTGCACCAATTCGAATATTCTACAATCTTGAAAATTGTTCAAAAATACATATATGTAGTTCATTTACTTTTTTTCTAACTAATAAAAGACCTCATTTTTAGTGTATGAAAGCTGTTCATATATCACATATTTCTAGCAGAACTAAATTTATGATAATGGTAACTAAATACAAACGAAACTAAAAAGTAGTTGCTTGATTCTTATATATCTTCTATACGAAAGAATAACTTTACTGTACTTTAAAAAAAAAAAGTTTTTATAGATATAATAAAATATTGTAAACGATAGCAAAATGGTCATTTTCTGATTATTAAACTAATAAATTAGGATCATTAACTAAAAAACGAAAAAAAGGCACAGAGAATTTTTAACCTTTAATTAATCAAAAATGTCAGCATCAATTTGCTGTTAGCTAAATATTTCAGTTTTGATCTAAGTTTAAAATGCTGGTGACGAATCTGAACATAAATTTATGATAATGACATGATAACATTAGAAGAAATATCTAAAATGCTAAATATAAACGAAATTATTACTATAAATTTTTATTAAAAATAATTATTCTGGAATGATTTATTTTAAGGTATATAGTACTAAAATGTTTTTTTTCTGTTTTAAATAATAAAAAGAGAATTAGATAGAATATTAAAAAAAAAAAATTTAAAAAAATAAATATTTCGTACCAAATGAGTCCACAAACAATTAAAAATCTTTTAATATATGCATTTTTATATTGTACTTTTTGAATGTAGGATTCATGAATTTTAAAAGAGCTTTTTACCTATTTAAGGTCCCTAAAGAAAATTTTTTTACGTTTTGAAACCCCTGTCTGATGTTTCCTTTATAAACAAGTTGGATTTAAAAGAATAATAAGATCCTATGCAGTTTTAGACAATTTAGTAATTTTTATCCTTCAAGAAAGATTTTTAAAAAGCGATATAATATTTTTAATATAATTAAAATGTCTGGTCTTTATAAAAATGTGAACTAGTATTGTTGTTATAGGTTAATTTTAATTTAGATGATAACAACCTGAAAAAAATTTATTTGGTGTAATTTTATTATAATAAATCAAAAGCAAAGCAATCAATTACAAAATCAAAGGAAAAGACAATATATTACCTAAAAGATTAATTAATGTTGTTTCAATATTCAATTTTTGTGCTTGAAACTTTATCCTCAATACCCAGTTTACTAAATTGGATAAAAAATTGAAAATGTTTTGATTAATCACAACAAATACACTGCAACAAATCATCTCCAATTTTTGTTTAATATTAACTTAGATTTTCCATACTTTTAAAAATTCTTTTGATAAAAAAACAATTATTTCAGGCTAAAATACATAACCATATTTTATTATTTGTAAAAGATTTTTTTTCTATTTAAAAGTGATACATAATTTTTTAAAAAGCCATTATTTGAAAAACAAAGAAAATCTGTACGTTTTTCAATAAATAATTCAGTAGAAATTTTAAATGCAACTCAAAAGAAATTCGGATTTTAATTTCATGATGATGTCATATTAACGCTTTTTGTAAAATTTATAACAGATTAAATTGCTAAATATTTTGACGCTATTTTCTTAAATCAATTAAAAGTAGTCTAAAGATGCATTTCCTTTTTTAGCACTACAGTATTGCATTCTATGCTGTCACAAAAAAATCAATCTTTTAGTATATTTTAACATTCAGGGAAACATTATCAATCAAAGTTATCAAAATGATTAATACAATTTTGTTATACCACGTATCTGAAACACAATTTAAGTTCAAAGTCGAAAAACGGTTAATAAATAAACGGTTCAATTTCGAAAGTAAAAAAAAAATTAACCTTGAAATTTAATAAGAAATTTATTAGTTACAAAACTATTATTAAAAATAATATTTGCATTCCATATTTTTACTTTTAGTTACATAAATCAGAAATAGAAACTCTGCAATTTTTAATTGCCGCTTCTTTTTGGTTTTATTTCAAAATCAAAATAAATAAATTGAAATTAATGAATCACATTTTTAGCAAACTATTTTTCCCCATAATTTTTTTTTCTGAATGACTGATATAGAAACACTAAAATTAATCAAATTGATTGTACAAAATATTAAAAAAATTTCCTGTTTTTATTTGAAAATAAATTTATTTAACTTCTGTGACATTTATTTTTATTATTTAGAATTTGTATACTTTAAACAAATTTTAATTCAAACACATTAATTAAGTAATTAAGTTTAATTCAAACACACATTTTTTTATACATAACTTATTTTTTTCAAGTCTTGGAATTAATATTTTTTTACTGAATACTAATGGACAAAAAACTGATCAGTAGTTTTTAAAATCTGAAACAAAACCCCCAAATATTGTGGCATATTGTATGAAAACAAAACATGAACTTTTTTGATCAATAATTGTATTAATTTCTAATTTAACGCAACATAAAGCATGCAGCTTTTAGAGGCTTCTTCCTGAACTACAAAAAATCGATAAAGATTATTTCTTAAGAGCGATTTTAAGTCATCTTGCTTAAGCAATTATCAAACAATAATAGATCCAGTTTTGCATTGCTATGCACAATCAATTAGTATTTGGTACTTATTTCTACAAAAAATACTCTTGATTTTTAACATATTTCTTTCAATTATTAATTTATATTTGTTCAGTTTCACACTCTATTTTCTCAGAAAAGCAATTGAAATATTAGTGTAATTAGAGCAAGTAAAAGTATCTTAAAAAAAGTAAATAATAAGTAAAAAATAAATGTAAAAAATAAAAAGTAAAAAATAAATGTAAAAAATAAAAAGTAAAAAATAAATGTACTATTGAATGTAAAAGTAAATAATTTCTCAGATGATATGTTACATAAGACATATAAAATAACTAAATTGTCTTTAATTCAATGATTATTTTCACTACTAATATTATATTTAACTGAGTGAGGAAATAAAAAACGCCACTGATATTTTTGCTGTTGTTTTTCTTTCTCAAATAACAATTTTTATAAGCATTATGTATCACAATAATCAAGATTACATTTTTAGGTATTTTTTAAAAATCTTCCACACATAATTTTTTTTTATTTTTGAATCATAAAATTATTTTTATATAATAATTTTTTTCCTTATTCTATAAAATCAAAAAAAAAAAAAAAAAAATAAAAAATAAAAACCCATAAAAACAACAACATAGTAATTTTTATTCCCGAAAAATTAATTTAACTATAGATGCACCGTGAGAAAACAACATACGTCACTGTTGTATGTCTATATAATGAACAAAAGAAAGCATTCAAGATGAATGTATATCAACAGCGAAAATGTGTACTGAAATTACACCAGTTCACATTTCAGCATCAATATTTAAATCCCCCCTCTAACATTACGATAAACGATGAAATTGTATAACAATTCAATACATAATAAGCATATCAAACAATTCACGTGGTTGAAAAATGTCATCAATTTTACAAACTATTCGGCTGATGCAATTATGTTGCACATCTCAGTATATAATGAGAAATCTTTTGTAAGAAAACTAAGGTACAGGATACCAAATAAAGGATACTAAATAGGTATTGGATATTAAATAGATCAATCTCAAATTGTGCATGCTATTGAAATACTCCATTACCAATAAGATATTTCAGTAGATTTACTTAAATATTCATTAAAAATACGTGCAACAAATTATATTTACTAAAATATTTAAGATATTTCCAAATGTGTTTGAGAATATTTTTGAGCGACGGGTATGACTACATATATCATGTGTATCATACATAAATTTAGAGCATATCAATTCGGCATCATGCATTTATATATATGTGTGTGTGTGTCATTATAAATAATGTATTTGACTGAATAAATAATTAATAATTAATTTGGCTGATTATAAAATAATATATCAAATAATTAATTTCAAAATAATTAATTTGGCAGATAATAAAATAATATATATATATATTCTTCTTCATTGGCATAACAGTTCATGGTGGGCCACGACCGTCTGCCTTCTGGCAGATTTCGAGACAGGAGATGTTTTCTTTTGATGATAGGGTTGTCAACCCTACGTCCAACGCTCTACAGTCATATTAGACAGGGACATACAGTGGATTCCGAACCACTACAAACGTCTATGGCATCGTCGGGAATGGAATTAGAAACCTGTGACACTGAGCGCCAAATCGCTAGTCACTCGGCCATCAAAGCCATCTATATATATATATATGTATATAAAGAGAGAGAGAGAGACAGAGAGAGAGTTATTTTGTAATCAGCCAGATTAATTATTTCAAGAGTGTGAGGAGTGCACACCGAACAAACAATTTGGATGGATCTTCATTTGCCGGCCCATTGCATTATTCATTGCCAGAATGAAACATAACCCCCATTCACGGCTGCTGTAATTGATTCCGTGTGTCGTGGCAGCTGAAAATGGGGCTCAAGCCGTCTGTCACGAAGAACAGGTGGAAGCAAACTGGTTTCCACACACACTGTTCTGTAAGCAAGAGCAAATTTTATTCCACCTCATTTTGAAAAGCTTTAAAAACCAAGTTTACTTTTCAACCAAAGCCTAATTCAGAAAAGCTAATTCGATTTGCCAACCTCAAATTGGAATTTTCATTAGTACTTACAATTTACAGTAGTTTATGTTAGAAGTGTGTGTGATGGGTAAAAGAAGTTGCAAGCACCCACACCATTGCATTCTAATTGAATTGAACATCAATATTAATAAAAGAATTTCATCAGCAGGGATTTACATTCGTAATTGTAGATGCAATTATAATGGTATCAAATAAAGTAATTTAAAAAATGAAGAAAGTTTTATTAAAATACCGTTAATTTAATAAAACTTACACAGTTAATTTAAAGTTTATTTAAGACTTAATGTTACCAATACATGTGATGAATTAATTTAATAAAGATACTTTAAAGAATATGGAGAAAAAAAAATTTAAATGCATAATGTTGCATAATATTTTGAAATGAAAATGCAAGCATTGTAAATGCATACAAATTTATAATAAAAAAAGCTTGAACTTACTGATACTAAATTTATTCATTAAATTCTATCCTCTTTTAAGTAAATATATCGCAGATTAATTTCCGATAAGAAAGGAAAACGCAATATTTGATAAGAAAGGAAAATGTAATAGGGAATCATATTTATTTAAACTTATTATTGAATGTTTAAAAAATATGTATTACGAATGCTCCAAAGTGTGCACAAAAAATTACCGTAGAGCGACAAATCAAATCAGATTGAGCAAATTTACAAAAGTAATAGAAAAAATTTTTTTTTTTAAATTTCTGTTGACGTTTAATTTTTTGTCTTTTGCCATCCGTAGTTAATCCAATTTTTTAATGTTATTTTACATAGTAATTATTGCCCTCTGGATCATATATTTTGTTGAAGAGCGATTTCAAAGAGATTATATTAATCCTTCATTATTTCATTTTGTGTTCTTTTTTATTGTACAGCGAGAATTCATATCTTGTTCTCTTCAGAATGTACTTTAATAATTACTTGTAGCGATCACTGATAACTATTATTTTTATTCCCAAAAATAGATCAGTTTTAAGAAATGGTGTCACAAATGTGACGTTTTCTTAATAAACGACGAAAGTCATCCACACAAAATTTGAATATGCTTGAAAGACTTTTTTTGCATTTGTTAGCATGAGTTACACTTTTAAAAAAGCAATCCAGTTGAGGAATTCCAACATAATAGTAAATAAAATAGATTTAATAAAATGAATCAGATGAATAATTTAATTTTAATTTTCTGATTGATAAATCATTCAATCAGATTTAAATGAGATTAAATAGATTTGAATGAAAATAAATAGGTTTAACTGAAATAAATAAAAATCAGATTTAAATTATACTTCTTATAACCTCTAGTAATTAAATATGATTGTTTAACGATTAAAAGTTTGTGCTATAAAATATATAAGGCTTTGGATTAACGAAGATTGATTTCGATTGACTAAGAAAAATAAAAAAGAGTGACAGCAATTAAGAAGTTTTTTTTTATTTTTTTTTTGTGTCTCACTAATATTTTTTTATAATACAATTTCTAAATTTTTATTTGATATCAGTACGGACGCTAATGATTTCAACAAATAAGTATTTTAAAAATGAGCTTAATTGATAATACGAGTTTAATACTGATAAATTTTTAAAAAATCGATTAAAATGAAAATTTTTGTGATTTTTAAAATTACGTTATAGTACAAGTTTGTTCCGCAAATATTTAATTTTAATTTATTTGTTATGATTAAAAGATAATATTTTTAAAAAGATATTTCGACTATATTGAACGAATTTAAGTTTGTGGCAAGTACACATTATCATTCACAAATAGTTTGTTAAACTGTAGGTCCCGGTCTAATTAGCCTAATGTATGCAAAAAAAAAATGACCGTAGAGAGATAAACCAAGCCAAAAAATCACAAATAGTTTTGACTGTTTTACTCTATTATTATTATTATTAATCAACAAATGGAATAGATTATGTTGGTTTCAAAATCTCCTTGGCATTACTCTAAAACTTGGAATTTAATAAATCATCGTAAGTTTACATATAATCTGCCTGTGCTATTTATTTTTATATTTTAAAGACAAAACAATTATTTTCAGAATGAGTGTTACAGTTCTTCGAAACAGCACGAAATATATGCATATTTAAATGCATTACTTCTTTCCTGCTAGCTGTTAAAAAAACAGTTCTGACATCCTACATAAATAACGCTTATCTAATCATTTACTCGTATTTCAAAATGTATATTGTGTCCAAAGTGTAACGTTTCCTTTCCAATTTGTGATGAAAGTGTACCGAAAGATTGATAAGTGTGCGATTAATTAGTCCTAGAAAGATATTAAATACATTTTGCACGAACAGTTGAAAATAGTTTAAGTGCAGGCAAATTTTTATCTGTTTAGCATGGAAAAGTATCTAAAAGAACTGCAAACGTACGTTTTCATATAAAAAAATCATTTAAAAAATTAAACATCAAATTGTTTTTCATTATTACCTATCTTACTGCATGCATTAGATAAGGTTCATTACACAATTTAAATAAATTAATAATAAATTTTGTAAATAGTTCAAAAGGAAATTTTTTAAAGAATTAAAATTGACATTATTTTAACCATTAGTGAAATTATTACATATGCGTAGGTTTATTTGTTTTAAATCAAATCTATTATAAATGAAAAAAAGAGTCTTAGAAAAGAACTATTAACTGCAAAATATTTGAACAATGAAATTAATACTTGCATAATTTTTAATTAATTACAAAGATAAAAAAGTTATTATTTACCTATACACTCAAAGAGCCAAAACATTATGACCACCTGTCAATAACGAGTTGGCCCACCTTTGGCGAGCAACACAGCTTCAACCCGCCTTGGCATGGATTAATACCACCAATTAATACCAGTTAAATACCACTTCCACCTGATCACGTGCCTTCCACGTCATCCAGCCAGTTCGTTGCAGAATATAGGGGTGGTCATAATGTTTTGGCTCTTGAGTGTATATAGGTAGAAAAAGTTTTCATTTGCTCAGCATTAAAAAAAATTTAGAAACATTTTTTGACTTTTTCAAAGAAAAATATAAAGGGCATTCAATTTTTATGTGCTAACAAAAATCTCGTTTTACTGACACTAAAAAAATATCTTTTTTTAAATAATTTAGGTAAGTTGTGATAACCTAAGAGTCAGATAAGGTTGATAATGATAATATTTATCTTTTTCGATTATCTAGAAAAATGTAAACATGAAAAACAATAAATTTTCACTGTTGATTAAGTTGAAATTTCAAAAAAAGTCCACCGATGCTAAAATAGATATATATTAAAATTATTATAATTAATAAAAATTTCCTTTAATTTGAAGAATTAAAAATATACTTAAATGTTTTAATAATTCTTTTTTATAGACAAAAAATCACTTTAACCATCAATAAAAATTCATGATTTACTGAATTAATTAGTCTTATCTTTTAATTAGTCTAGCCTTACTGAATAAATTATTTCAGTCTTTTAAGAAAATGCATGAGCGTAAATGAAAATAAGTTCTATATTGTTGAAATTAATTTATAAAATTTATTGTTATGAAAACTACTGATTAATTAAATAATATTGTTTAATTATAAAACTAATATTTCTTTCAAGTCAACAAGGATGATTGTTGACATAATATCAAAAATTTTCATGCTTTTAAAGGAAATCTCCTTAAATCAACTAATAAATAGACAATGGTACAGTTTGAAAAATATTGCAATTTAATGCAACAGTATGGTTTTGATTATCCATAGATATATATACTATAAAACATTCTTACATAATAGAAGAGTTTATATCATGCCATATTTCAATAGTAAGAAAAATAATAATAATAAACAACTACAAATTTTTTTTTTTTTTAACACTTCAACTGATGACACGAACAGGTAGTTTATTGACATAACTGTCATTAATTTAAGTTAGATTAATTAAGAAAAAAAAAAGATTTAATAGGGAACAAGGAAGGGGGTATAAATGACGGTACATATATATATATATATATATATATAGTATATAAATGACGGAACGTAAATCAACAGTAATTTAGCCCTAAATTTTCAACTGTAGTAACATGCTTACTTCTCCAGCTTTGTTATTTTATATAATAGAGTTTCTATACGGATCTGAAGGTAGATTTTGCGCCAATATTTATATTTGGCAAACAGGTGGTGGGACGCTAACCAAAAGAATCAAACTAAGTTCGTATTTATGATCCAATTATGATGACTGTTTATTGAAAACAATTTTAGTTGTATATTAACCCTTTTTTTTTCTTTATTAACTACTCTTAAATCACATGATTTTCAATAACACTAAAGAACTTTCTGATCATACATCAGATGAAAAAAAAATATTCTTAAAAGCATTCTATATTCACTTCATCGATGAATCATAGCACTTACAATTTAAATTATTTTTGCAAAAAGTACTTAAAATATTTGCTAATTAATTAATTATTGTAATATTTCAATGTAGAGCATGATTTTTTTAAGCAACTATAATTATTTTTGTAGGAATATCTTGAATACTTTAATTTTGATTTTAAAAAATCTGCAATTCATATACCGCAACAAACTCTATAAAAAAAAAAAATTATATTGACATTTTCAAGATGAAAAAGGGTTGGTGGAAAGGACGTGACAAAATGTTTTCCTTATTAGTGTGTCGTAAATGCAAATCATTTGAGAATTACTACTTTAAAGTAAACTAAAGGAATTGAAACACGTGCACAGTTGGTTACGGGTTTAACAATGGAATTTATTTAAAAAGTACATGATTATATTATTTTTATATAAAAGATTTTGACATAGAATATGTTTACCAGATTTCTTAAAGAATTATTAAATACTCAAAAAAGCTGCACCAATCGAAAAAGCTACTAAATCGAAGCTACTAAAGTAAAGTACTACTAAGTAAGCTACTAAATAGAAGTAAAGAAAACCTATTGATCTACAGTTTTCCATACCAATAGTGTACTACAAAGATCTGTATTAAATAGATGATGAGCAAGTGAAAGACCTTGACTCTTCGGTGTCATCGCAAGTACTTCCTTATTATGCATGCCTCTTATATTGTTGTCTTTTGACAACGCTACTTCAGATGCTGTCAAAAATAAGGCAGCATAATTTTGCTGGGACAAGCCAGAAAAGGACGATATGCTTAATCAATCTATTAGGCCTATTGTAAGGTAGAATTCAAAAGGATCGTTGAAATCCGTTAAGGAATCATTTAATGGCATTTATTCAATATCTCAAACATACAAGTAAAAATATATAAAGAAAATACAAACAATTTTTAAACCTCTTCAGAGACGAATTTTTAAAAGTGAAAAAACAACAACAACATATAATTCCTTTTGGTATTTCATTTTTTTATATGCATAATAAGCAGTCAGTTACGAGACAAAAAATTAGATAAAAAATTAAAATATGTAAAAAAAAAAATATTCACATAAAACTACATGTTGCAGTAAAACCTATGTGTAACATTTAAATAATAAATAGTTAAATACAATTGGTGATATAATTCAAAAATATCTTTTAATTTTTATGGCAGAATTTTATTTAAATAAAAAATTTTCTATTACATCTTAAAGAAATTTTAAGAATATAATTTAAATAGCATCAAATTATAGCGCATGCGCATTTTTTCTGTTTCATTACGAGCAATACCCCACCCCCCCCCCAAACTTCCCTTCCTTATTTCTTTAAGGCAACACCAAGTCCAAACTAATACAAATTTACATTTTCTCCTTCAAATATTCAATACAAATCTTTATTATTAAAAAAAATTATTGTCAACTAAAGAATAAGCAATATATTTCTCAAACAAATAGAATTTATCTTACCTTTTTGGCAACTTTTTTTTATCCAAACGATATCCCTAGAATCACCAACAAACAAATCGAATTTATCTATGCATCCGATTTCTGTATTATCTGGAGAATGAAAAAACAAGTTTCACCTGAAAATATTCATTTCCGTGCACTCAAGTAGATAAAACAGAATTTACGGAGAAAGAAAGAAAAAAAATGTTTCGAATCGAGAGAGATTGAACGAAAAGCAAGAGAATCACAAGATGAGGAGGAAAAACGCGGTACTGCGGATCGAAGGATAGAACCACAAGAGCAGCGGGGGTGTAAATATTGCAGTCATCTGTCGGATGGGGAAAAGTAGTAGCGAGCGCCGCCGGCAGATGGCAGTGCAAAAAGGGTTTACGTCATCCACCCAGAGATGATAGTCGAGAGCAGCTTTTGCACAGTAACAGCTGCAAAACTGCGCTTGCTTGCTTCTTTTTCTTCTTTTTTTTTTTAATTATTCCAATGAATAATACGTAGGTGAAGCTCTAGTACAGAGTATCAAGATCAATTTTTTTCTAATGGGCAATTTTTCTTTTGATTAATTCAAAGCTCCTAGAATTAAATTAAATCTAATTTTAAGTAAAAAAAATTTTTTTTTAATTTAAATTTAAAATGAACATGAAAACTGCAATGGCTATAAAAAGATTAGTAAGCAACACGTAGTTATAAAAATTAAAAAGTAGGATTTATTTCGAAAATTCAGATATTAGATTTAAAGTTGAAATCTTATCGATGTTTATCAATCGATGTTTAGCTTTAATATTATTTTCAGAATCGAATGGATTTTCATTCGATTCTGAAAATAAGAAAGTTTTAAAATAAAGGAAATAATATTAATAATAATCATCATCAGCGGCACAACAGCCCCATGGTGGGCCTCACCACGGGGCTGTTGTCTGACAGATTTCTAGACAGATGTTTTTTTTACGGGGTAGGGTTGTCAGAAGTACGCCAAACAGCCATATTAGACCGGGACCCACGGTTTAAAGTGGATTCGAACAATTACAAACATCCATGGCACCACCGTGATTCGAACCTGAAACCTGTGGCACCGAGCGCCAGAGCGCTAGTCACACGACCATCAGGCCCCAATAATAATAAAGAAAATAATTAAATAATAATAAAGAAAATAATTAAGTTCTTATTTGTAATAAAATTTATTTAATTTTTATGCTTCAAAATAGCTGTTCATACAAATGTGAACATCGAAAGTACTTAAATTACAACAAATCAAATTCAAGTAATATTATGGATCACTGGTCGTATTTAAATACTCCGAGGGATATGTAAAACCCGTGAGCTTTATTATGTCTGTTCTATTCTTATCGCGAGTTCGATTGTATATTTTCAACAAAACTAAAATATTGCATTCTTTATATATATATCTCTTTTAATAATGTGGGAACATGAATGATATCGTGCTGAACATGAAGTATTTGAAGCTCAAGGGAAAAAAAAAATGCAGCAACAAAGAAGAAAAATGTAAATGAAATAAAATTTTAAACAACATGCATGAAGACGGTTTTGTTCTTATGTGACATTTTAGAAGTTCAGATAAAAAAATTTTCATCACTAAACATAAAAGACAAAGCTTTTATTCCGAGTCTCCACTGTGTGGTCACTTTCAGATGACCCAAACTAGAAAATGCCATCGAAATATAGTTAAAACAAATTCATTTTTAACTGGACAGGTGTTTATTATGATCTCTAAACTCTATCTGACAACTTTAGTTTGTTTTTCAACATCGGACACATCAGGTGAAAGAGCATTTCGTTTGCGATTGCACATTTTAGTAGACAAAATCATTTGATCCATTACCTTGACAAATAAAATCATTTTATCAAAATATTTACTAAAAATGTTTAATCTATACAATGTTGTTCAATGTTTAATCAACATTATGTGAATGTAGACTCACCAGCGGTAACGTGTGCACGATCCGCTGGCGGCGTCCGTTGAGGTAATTTATTTCAAAAACACGGAGACTCGATGACGATGTGTAAAATGGCTCGCAATGATAGTCAATCTATTTGGTGGGAGTTTTACGAGCCATCTTTCATGAAACTCGCATGCAGAGTAGTAAAAAAATTCTCGGAAAGCCTTTACCTTTCATTACTAATCTGTGGGCTGTTATGGAATACAACAGTGAGACTCACTCACCACCTGAGATAATCGCGGTTAGACGAAGGCCATTGGAACGAAAACGGCTCGCCACTTGTGTGCTCTCGTCTGGACGGTCTTTAGACAAGCTGTCGCACTTTTTCGTGTCATTTGGGGAGTGAGACCTATCACGCCGCCCGACTATCGATACTACATGCTTAACAAATGTTATCGTAATCGCCCTCAAGTCTGCTAACTTCTTGAAGCAGTGACTGCAATGGATCTGCCAGCAGTTTTAAACCTGAGCCCTCCTGAACATTAAATGCGTATTTTATCACGGAGCCAGGAATTGGCCAACAACAATAATTATCATGATAATATTTTTATTTATCTGAAAAATAAAAAAAAAAAAAAAAAAAACTTGGCTTACGGAAATTAATGGTAAACGTTTAAGAAAACAACATACAAATATGGTAAAATATATGAAAATAAAAAACTCAAAAGTTGTGAAAATAAATGAAAAAGATTATATTTTAGATATAATTTGTTAAATCTGTCTAAAGGTATGTGAAGAAAAAAAAAAGTTTAGATTTTGATTAAACGTACGAAGAGGGCTTGGTCGAGAAAAAATAAACTACTGTGAGATCACGAAGAGATACAAATTAAGAAGAAATCATAGGTTGAGGAAGATATTTGATGCAACCTTTTCAACATCGATCAATTAACTTATCGACTAACAATAAAAAAAAATTTCCATTTTGTTTCCTGGGCTTTAGATAAAGAATGTACAGACTTGAAGTTCGACATAAACATGTGGCTTTTTAATTCATTTTTTTAAGCCGACCATCTTTACTGAATTTAAATGCTGAAACTGAATCATCACAACTCAGAAATTATTACGTTCAACGGAAAAACAACAAATGTTGTGTGTTTTTTTTCAAATGTTTTTTTTTTTTTTTTTATTAATTTAGTGGATTTTATACTTTCGTTTGCTAATTTATTCCTTCAATTAACATACAACGGATGTTCTCTTCCTTAACAAAGCAATGTGTAAATTCATGTTTAAAAAATACTCTTCTTGATATTTACTCAATCTTTCGCCTGGTTCGATATTTTTAAAGTAAAAACAGTCATTGGAATCATAAAGAGGTTATATTGTTAAGTTCATTGGATGCTGGTCTATTCTTTTTTTTTTCTGGACGTTGGATACCTAATTTTGGCCATTTATCTATTATGAGGGCATTAAAACTAAAACAAAATTATAAACATGCTGTTTTGTTTAATCCTCAGTGTCCGGCAGCGAGGAAAGGACATCCTATGAGTAGTCTACTCATGGATGGAAGGAAAGATTCGCAACTTCTGTTGTGATGGAGCTTCCGCAGTTTGAAGTCTGACTTGGCTCAAAATCATTGAAGAAGGATGGCAGTCTTTCCTAGAGGACTTTTAGAGGTAACAACCCCGCATTTTTTGTATCGTATGGAATAAAACCCTGAAAACTCACACCAGGTAGTCCGACTCACGAGGCAAGATGCTGAACATCGCAAACGTTATCGAGCCTTCTCGGCTTTTTGAAACAGTGTATACAACAAGCCGCCAACGGATTGAATCTCATCCTTATTGCTCACTAGTGGCGTGCGTTGCCACTGAGCCACGAATTAGGCAAATAATGTATATAGAATATTTATTTGCATTTGTTCAGTCACGTGCGGCTACTATGTAGGAAAAAAAATATAAAATTCAGGATTTTATATAAATTATATTTATTTGTAACTTATTCAGACGAGAATTAAAGAAATTATAAGATAGATATCTCGTTATACCAATTTCACAAGCTTACTTCTTCAAATAAAAAATACAATTCTCTAGTAAAAATGTATACATTTTCAGCGAGGCAGGTAAAAGATCTCCACTATTGTTGCCAGTCAAGCATACATCTATATTGTACATAGAGCTTTTACATAAAAAAAAAAAAAAAAAAAAAACGAAAAACAAATACAAGGATAGGCACACCCAGATTGAAAACAATACTCATAATAAAGGTGGTCACTACTAAACATCAGACCGACTCAATTTGCATATGAATCTCACCAGAAAGCGTCTCAAATTGACAATTGTCTTTTATAAGTACTAATATTAATATATAATAGTATGTATTAGCAGGGTCGGATTTAGATGAAAAGAGGCCCTAGGCTATTCTACTTATGAGGCCCTTTCACTTCCATTTTTAAGTTTGTAAATTACTTATTATTGTTGTTTATTATTCATATGTGTAGAATTTCTCCTTATTTTTTATTCAGTGTTTTCTGTTTTTAAAATAGTGTAATTCTAATTTTACTAACAATTTGAATGTAGACCCCTTTTTGATCTTGAGGCCCTAGGCTGAAGGCTGGTTAGCCTATAGGAAAACCCGGCCCTGTGTATTAGTATATTATAATAATGCTGACAATTGCTTTCGTAAAAAAAATAAAATTCTATTTTTATAAAAAAATATCTCATTTCACTATTTATTATTAGCTGATGGCTGTTGAAGAAAAAGCCAAACATTTTTTTTTCTTATTGTCAAATAAATTTCCTTGAATTTGGCAACCCACAAAAATTGTAAGGGGTCGCATCCCGTTGGTTTGCGCTCCGCTGATCTCTGCAGTTTAGGATCTTAATGACCGTTGGAGAGCATGCGCAGTGATTCAGCTGATACTCTTCGGATGTTTCATTAGATATTCGGTCCCTGCCAGTTGCAAGGCTGTTTCTCTCGATTGAAAGGTGACGTCATTGCTATCAGGAACATGACTGATGAATGTAGGGGTTAAAGTGTTCCATTTCGTATTCTAAAAGATGAAAATATTTTTTTTTTTTTGCCTTGATAATTAAGAAGACTTTATTTGATCTGTAAGGTTAGTTTCGATTTCCCAACAACATAATCACCTGAGATCACTACGAGAAGATGAGATCATTTTTAGTGAAAATGAAATATGATATTCTACTATATAGAAAAGCACAAAGAAACAAATTAAAAATAAAATTTTGCTTTTAGAGTTTCAAAGCATTTCTAAGTTGGATCTAGTCTTTCATTTGCATACTGATTAAAAATTATTTCTAATTTGTTTTGTAACCCACTAAACCAACTAGCTACTATTATTTATAATTACCTGTAGTTTAATGCTTATTATGATTATTTGTGTATTTATATTCAGTTTTCTTTGTATTTGTTCCAAAATTCTTTTTTAAGAAAATATTTATTGATACTGGTTTCTAAGAAATATAAAGATGCGCGACGATTAACATTAAGTTCACGTGTTTCTGTAGAATTTTACTTTATTCGCAATGAAAGCATTAATAAGATTGGTACAAAAAAACACACACGCACATTCATATGAGCATGATCAGTCTAAATCTAAATAAATTACTTTTCAAATTATCCTTCTGATCACAATAATTTCAATCATGACTAAAAATCCTTAATCGTTTTACTAATAAATTCAGTCAACAATCGTATACAAGACATCTAAGGAAGGTAGGAATCGAATGCACAATACCAAAACCCAAAAAATATGCATTCATATGTTATGATCATTCTAAATCCAAATAAATTACTTTTCAAATGATTTTTCGGATCTCAATTTCAATATTGACCAAAATTCTTAATCGTTCTACTAATAAATTCAATCAACAATCATATACAAGACGCCCAAAAATATCAAATACATTATAAAACATATAATATAAAAAACGTGATTTATTATCAAGTAAAAAACTGGAGTTGAAAAATTTGTATACAAACAATTTTAAAAAAGAAGCATCCTTGATGTATTAAGCGATAAGATGTAACATGGTTTTTAAAATTACTTTCATTGAAAAAAGTGCCAGAATCAATTAATATGGTACTAGTGAGCTTTTATAATATTACCCTTCTAGTACCAATTTTTCAAAAAGTGCTTCGGGGACTGATGGCTAGCGCTCTGGTGCTCGGTACTACGGGTTCGAGTCCCGACGGTACCATGTATGTTTGTAGTGGTTCAGAATGAACTTTAAACTGTAGGTCCCGGTCTGTTTAGCCTAAAGCGTGCACAAGTTGACCGTAGAGCGACAGACCAAATCAATCAAAAAGTGCTTCTGGTAGCCACCATTTTAGAATGATTTGTCACCTATGCCGACAAGGTACAACTTGGAATGTCTGCAATAAGACCACAAGCTATTTTCTTTCATTTTCAAGTTTACAATCCAATTTATATTAAAATTTATGTAAAAAAATGGATTTATTTTATCAAAATAAATTTGCATAATCAAATGAATATTGCGAATCAGTCGTACAACATGAACTCATTTATTCGCATTTCATCTATTTATAAAGCTTCTAGTAGTGGCATTTAGAATTAAAAAAAAAATTAAAATCTGCATACACCTATACGTTAGTAGACATTAAATCAAAATAGTCAGTAAAATACGCAATGAAGAAAAACTAATAAACCCTCTTTCATTCATAATTAGATGTACAATCCAGTTTGATTTTCTGTTATTAAAAACTATTGAAAGTTGGACTAAACCCTATTAAAAATAGAAATTTTACCAATATTGGATCCGTAAGTAATAATAAAATAGATATAATTAAAATTACAGTACAAAATCACAATAAAAAATGCATAAATAGCAAATGCAGTGTGAATTTATGACAAAGAAATAAAAAAATATTTACATTAAAAATTTCTATTTACTTTAATCAGAACTCCATCTTCTAATCCAAATTTGCAGCAATTCATTTCACTTGCACGGATTTCATTCGTTTTTGTCTGTGGCCGTTCATCCTTAAACAAGTATAAAGATTTCTTTACCATGTACGCTAATAATGTGTATACTTTAGATCAGGGATGGGCAAACTTTTTCGGTCGCGGGCCGAGATAAATTTTTCTAAAATTTTAAAAACAATATACAAGTATTACAATTTAAATATGTTAATGAGATGAATGAAATTGCGATTTCATTTTTAAAAGTTCCTTATATTGAGGTTCGAAATGAGATGTACTGATTCTAAGGAACGAGGCTAAATGCTCATCTGTCAGTCTACTTCTGAAATAATTCTTTCTAAGGTTCATAGTGGAAAACACTTGTTCACATATATACGATAAAGCAAACATAGCACTGATTTTCTGGGCGTGAGATATTAAATTTGGGGGAAACTTACTTTCGATAATGATTTGTAAAACTCTAACTTTGGCATATTTAGAAACAACTGCTTGAGATTATTGTTAGATTGCAACTCAATTAATTCAACTTGCAAATCTGACCTCACCGCTTCACAATTCACGTTGAAAGGCATAGTAAAAATATCCAGTTCTGTTTGAATGGCACTGGAATCTTGAAATCTGAGTTCGAACACAAAATGCAGTTTTTCAAGCCATCTTCATAATTCTTAAGCTTCGCTTCATTTACTGAGGGTATTGAATTTAACCTCAGGAAATGAGATAAAAAATAATAATTTTTTTTTAATCAAAATAATTATATTTAATCAAAGTAGAAAAGGAGATGGATGTATAATGTATAAATATATATTTCTTTTTAATTTGACAGGCAAAATTAAAATTGTATTCTCGGGCCGGATAGAACCTTCCAACGGGCCGTAGTTTGCCCATCCCTGTTTTGGATAGTCAACCTCATCAAATGTTGCCATTGTTAAATTTCTTAGTTCCACGACAATGGAAACATCTTGGGTAATCGCTCTTTATTCGAGCTCAATGGAAGATCTTTTCAACCTATGAATTTATCAAGCCCATCTTCACCAGTACGAAAGTTTCCGTGACGTGTTCTCATCATCGTTTTTCATATTTCAATATATGAATTTTTCTCAATTCAGAATCCCACATTCATGACCAGGTCCATATACATTAATGAAATTTGTAACAGAATATCACAGATATAACATTCAAGAAAGTAAATGCAGTGTATCATCTGAGCGTTTTTCTTGCCTGGAAATAATTTATATTGCTTAACAAAATATCATAATTTTAAAAGTGACATAACCATGAAAAATTTAATACTGTAATTAAACTAGCAACTCAGATAAAGAAGAAAATCAGAAGAAATATTCCCGTGTCATGTATGTCATTAATCTATGGGATAGAAAAGATTTGCATTTGAAGTAAAAGACTAATCCATTTGCAATAATACAGACAAATTTTGTGTGCTTTATTACTCATTACTGTCCACTCTAAATATTCATTCCTTTTTTTTTTTTTTTGTGTGTGTGTGAATTAATAAGCTTTATGAATGCAATTGATCAACTCACTTTTATTGAAAATTTCCCTATTGCTTAACATTCCTTTTGTTTACTATATAAAAAATTGACAATTTTTTAAAGTTTTAAGTCTTTATTATAAACGTATTGAATATTTGCTTCTTAAGAAGACAGCAAATATTCCACATAAGCAAAATAAATTTAAAAAATAAACCTTGTTGATATATCAAACTCCATTTTTTTTTTTTTTTTTTTTTTTTTACTCTTATATAAATTAATTTCAATAAATAACATTACCAATTTTAAAAATAAACAGCTAATTGCATATACAAAAGTTACTTCAAAATATATAACTAAATTGGCCAAGACATATTAAGCTTTAAGTCAATGTTAAAAGATTAGAAATGTACTCGTGAGATAACAGAAATATTGATGCGAGTTTTGATATCAACATTTGTGATTTTCGTTTTCTGTTTTGTCGCTCTACGGTCATTTTGTGCACACTTTAGGCTAATTAGACCCGGGACTTAGTTTAATGTGAATTCTGAACCACACATAAACATCCATGGCACTGCCAGGATTCGAACCTGAAGTACCAAAAGCCAGAGCACTACCCAATTGACCATCAGGGTGCTTTTCTTTTCTGAAGAATTTCAATGAATGCTAAACTATTCAAGAAATTTCATTTGTGTAAAACTTCATAATAGTATTGACATCAATTTGTTTATTATCTACTAATTATTACCTCCTTTTAACCAAATGCTTCAATGACTGAAATATTTCATTTTATTTTTATTAGACTTCACTTTGATTTCTGATTTACATCAAATTAATATAATATACATTTCTAATAATTTTATAATTAATTCCAGAACAAGAATTCAGATTTAGACAGATATAACAATCACTTGTATTTTTAAAAGGCTTCAATATAATTGAGAAATTTCTAAAAACAAGATAAGGATTAAGTAGCTTTCTAATAAAACCATTTTGTTTTTCATGATAACTTATTTTTTTGCATTCATTATGAAAGATTTTAAATAAGTTATATTAAAATTATAAGGCAAATAAATAGAGAAAATATACTGTAAGTATTTTTTAATAATAGAGATATGTATTACATTTGCATTGCAATAATACAAATTAATTTTTTTAAATAAAAAAATAACAAAACAGAAAAAAAAAAAAAAAAAAAAATTGTACTTCAGCAGTTTTGTAAATCACATTATATTATTTCAACCGGTTTGCTTGAAAAATTAAATGTAAAATGCTTCTGAAAGTCTCCAATGTAAATTTTGAGAAATGTATATAAAACAAAGTAATGAAAATACAAATATTTTTTTTTATTACAGCTTCAATATACATAATCATCGAATAACTAAAAAAAAAATTAATTAACATCTTTGACTAGACATTAAAATTATTTCTTTCTGATAAGATAAATAATAACTTCAACAAAAAAAAATCACATTTAAAAATGGTTATTAAATCACAACCAGATCTGTCCAAGTTCTGGTTTTTAACATTCAAAACGTAATTTGTAAATAGGAATGTACTTACTCAACAATTGTCTAACCCACAGTTTTTGATAATGGAATTCATTCAGAACCATTCATTCCCAAAAATATTTTTTAATCAAATTATACATATTTATCATACACCTAAAATGATCAATTGTAATCTTGCACATCAAATACAATTGGACTGAAATCTGAAAATGGAACTGTTCCAGTCTGATACAAATATGTTGTAATACACAGAGAATACATAAAAGGTATTTTATTTTGAACATCTAATACATATTTATCAGATGAATTCTAAAACTTACACATTTAATCCATTTTATACAAACATCACAAATTTTTTAAAATTGTCAAAATTGCACCAATAAGAATGTAAATAATGTCGAAATTTTTTTCGTATTTTAATTAAACTAAAATAAAACTTAATAAAGTACAGGTAGCCTTCATATAAAGATAGACAAATATTTAACTGAACTTCTTTACTTACTTTATCTACAAAAAATTACTAACTTCAAACTTTAAAAAATATGGAGGTTGACATATGATAGCACAGTTAAGTGATTAAAATTAAAAAGAGAAGAAATAAAGAAATTGTAACTGGGAAAACTAAAAACTTATTAATTGAAACTTTCTACACAACTTATACAGTTACATAAAATCACACACACACAAAAATAACAGTGATTTATAGCTAAATCACTGTTATCAATAAGGCAAAATATTATTGTCAGAACTATTCATTATATAGTTTTGCCTCAAGAAAAAGCAATTTATGACTATAAAACACTAAAGAAAATATGTAAGTTTTTTTAATTTGAAAAAAATTAAGATAATTACATCAATTTCAGAAAATAAAAACAATTTAAATTGGAGACCTTTCTGGTACACATTACATATATCTAGTTATTTTTGTATGAGCATCAATTTCATCATGATTTGGCTTGATGCAATACCTTTTAATGCACACTTATTTCTGAGATATTACAAAATTTAGCAAAATAGTTATCAACCATCTCATTTCAATAACTCAAATATATATAATACTTTTTTTTTGTATCAGAAATTTATTATAAAAGAAGTAATTAAGAAAGAAGTAAGATAATTTGTAAGAGAAATATTTGTTTATTGAAATTTTAACATATAAAAGAAGGCAAATGTAGAAGAATGTGTATCTTTTCTTAAATTTGCAAATATTGAAATGCATATAGCTAAGAAAATTATTTGTAAATATTTATACAAATTTAAACACTTTGAATTGTTTTGTAAACTAATCTGGTTTCTGAAAATATTAAAATCAAATCTAAAGAATTCAAACATCTTTTTGGCTGCATAAAATCAAACTTATAATAAAATTTTTGGAATGGAACATAAGTATTAATTGATGACTACCTGTACTTTATTATGAAATAAACAATTTTTTTTAAAACAAACTGATGACTAGGCACAAATAAACAAACAACTTTTGGTCCTGTTGTAAAATGTTTTCACAATGCATGTATGCTAGAATAAAAATAAACAAGCTGATGTAATTTTATTCAGCATCTATTGAAAATATATGAATATTAATCTAGCTAGTATAATTTCAATTAACTAAAATATGATTCAGTTATTAACCATGAAAATATTAGCCTTTTTGATAATAAAAAAAAAACCATTTAAAAAATATATAAAAGGTTTCAAATACAGTTTCGTAAATGAGTTTGCTATGTTGGTTAAATTATCATTCTACTAGACTGCTTTATTTAACTGCCACATTGAACAGACACACAGTATGTTTTCATTCTTTTGAATATAGATGAAGTGGCAAGAAATATATTTTTGAATTTTAAGTTAAATAAAACAAAATTAGTAACTTTAAAAAATAACAAATAATCTTTAACACACACCTGCTATCAACATGAAGAGAATGTAAATAAGGAATGAATAAATTATTAATTTTTTAAAAAGAGTGAAAGATGAATTTTTGGAAAATGTTTTGCCATTTTAATGCAGAATCATTTAATTCAGAAACTAAGATTTTAAAAATTTCTATTCGTGCAAAATAAGTCACAAATTTAGCATAAAGATATTACTCACTAAAAATTTGAAAAAGTGCATTCAATCATACAAATAAATGGAAAGAATAATACTTTATGGCACTTAAATTTTTATTTGCCTCAGCAAAATTGTGAATCTTTTCTAATACATTGTTTATAAATTTTTAAAAAATTACAAAGAACATTATTGGAAGTCATGATGACATTTATGTATCTTTTTATTTCATTCTTAAATTTATAATCTATTATTGATTTTTTCTAAATATAAAGCAATTAAAAAATTGTTTTAAAACATTTGTAAATATCAAGATAAAGATTCCATATAAAAACAAAATATAACAAATTAAATTGGGATATGTCCTAAAAGCCTCTGAAGTACATATTGAAAATAATCATTGTTGCACAAACCCAATAAATTAAATTTCACAGTTAATAAAAATATGATACAAATATAAATTCTTTTAGGATACACCATTCATTAAAAAAAGACATTGATCTTATCAAATCAATGTACATGTTCCACATACTAGAGATTCTTCATTCCAAAGGTTGCCAATAAGTTTAATAACAGAGATTGAGCAATTTCAGATCCTGTTAATGAAACAGGAATCTCATTTTGGGTTAATGAAACTACCATGTCACAACCCTTTCATAATCGAGCAGAAGGAATCGTTTCAAAAATTACATCTTCTTCATCATCATCTGCATCAATTCCATTTTTACTCAGTAATTGTTGCCAGCCTTGGTGCTCCTTTTCCTTTTCCAGATCTCCTATATGAATCAAAGGTTTAAAATTAATTAAAAACAATAAAAAAAAAATGGATTAAGATAATTAATAAATATTCTCATTTTCTCATAAAAACGCACAAACAAATTTCTTTTTACTATCCCTCCTTTCTTTTGATATTGTAGTTCTGAATTTCCATTTTTTCAATGGCAATAAAATAAAAAATATATTTTTTAATAACCATTTTCCATACAGTATTTGAGATCTGTTTTAACAATAATATATTTGCCTTACTAACTCATTAATGAATGAGATTAAATCTAGTGATTTTACACTACAATAGAATTCTAATAATTCAAGTTAAATGGAGCTATCACCATCTCAGAATACTGACAAGGACTAGGGACATTCTCAATACAAATGAATACATAACAAAATATAATAAAATCCAGGACAAAACAAATTTCATTAAAGAAGATAATTGCACACATTTGTAAATGAAAACTTTTTCAATATATATATTACAATTAAATAATTTAATTGGAAAAAAAAAAAAAAAGATGTATAGCATTTTTTTTTTTTTTTTTTGTATAGATATTCTCTTACCTGCATATTGTAATTTTGTGCATCAACGGTGTTAGCTTAAAATTACACTACAATGGTAGCAAATTTTCCAAAAAGTGGTAAATTACTATGAAATGAAGGGCATTGTTTAATGCTGTCATTTTCGAAGGAAAAGTTATTGTTAAAAAAAAAAAAAAAAAAAAAAAAAAAAAATCAACAGTTTCAGCAACTCTTCCATCATACTTCTAAATAAGTAGACATTTAAGTTTTTTACCAGCTCATTTTTCCATATCTTAAATATGCATTCTTATTTTTATAAGTTTGAAAACACAATAATACATTTCATAAACTAAGTCACTTGCATCATCCATAATTAAAACTAAACAAGCATTCATTTTCAATCTTTTTGAAAACTTATTACCAATGCAATCTCTGGTAGTTAAAAGCTTAATAACATCTGATAAGCAAAATTATAATAAAAAAGATGCATGTTCATTAAATTAAAATTTATTCAAACACAAACTACCAAAACAATTTTACCATCTTTACACCTAACCAGAAATTGAAAATAGAAAGAAAATGAAAAAATTTTAAAAGAAGATTCCTTGCCGACACAAAAGATTAGCAAGATAAAATGTTAAATGGTTATTAAACTTTAAATAGCTATGCAGTTGTTTTCATTTGATGATTAAACATTTTGCAAAGTTGCTGAATAAAATACTGATAGTTATTTTTTCTACTGCTGCTATGTTTAACACATACTTGGATTTAAAAAAAAAAAATAATAAATTTTATATATAAAAATATGCATTAATAATCATGTAGAACACATTGTAATTTTCAGGGAATAACATTTTGCTCTGTTAATAATATAATGTAAATTTGTGCAAAACTGGAAAATTTCAGAAGTTAAAAATCATGGGCAAATAACAAGTATAATAAAAAAAAAAAAAGAGATCTGAAATTTATAATTGAGTCTATCTTTTAGCATTCTGTCAAACATTCTTAAAATATTTAAGTAAAATTTTAATAGGAAGAACTAATCTAAATAATAACAATAAAAATAGAATCTTATAGACAACTCCTCCTAATCATAATAATAGAGTGACATTGTCAGAACCAAAATGGATAAGGAAGAACATTTTATTCATACTGATCACGTAAATAATTTTGCATATGCATTTACTTTAAGATTTAATTAAATTTTTAATAATTACTTCATTAACATATAACTTAGAGCTTGGAAACTTAATTTTCTTAGTTAAGATCATGTTGAACATTTCAACCTAGCTATCACAAAATTCATATATATATATAAAGTATACCCGTGCATGCTTGAAAAGGCAGAAATATATTAAAGAATTTATATTTACAAAATTTTTTTATGACAAGGACTTTTTTTTTTTAGAATTAAATTTTCCGAATATTGTTATTGTTTAAGTTCCTTTTAAAGTGATTCAAAACTAAATTATCTTATTAAACAGAAAGTTTGAAAACTCAGTTTAGTACATTTAAAAAAAAAAAAAAATACTATTTTTGATGGCAGTATCAACAGATATTCACAATGCAATATTAAAGTTTGAGAAGAGAGAAACAATTTTTTTATGAACTAATTTTTTTTTCAAAAACATTGATTTAATAACAAATTATACATATTAGTAGAACTCATTTTATAATAATGATTTGAAAAACAGAGTACAATAGAGATTACTTGAAAAATAATCTCTACAAAAAACTGTCTGTATTTTCTAAAACTTACAAATTATAATTTAGAGGCTGAATACATTACCCAAGCATTATTATTGTTATTTCTGGTGTACAGAGAAAAAAATTACTATTTTTTTTTTTATTCACTCCATCTGATGGTGGCAATTGTTTTTGAAATATTTTTTTATTTTTGAATACCTCATAACTCTTTATTAATTACAATAAGAATAAAAACTCAATCTTTTTATGTAAAATAATTTTCACAGACTCATACTTTGCACTTGACAAGTTTTAGAAATTTTGCACCTGATGATATTATCACTTCTAACCATTTCTTCTTTTTTTTTTTTTAATTATGAAATGTTTTTGCACTCATGATCAATAATTTTTTAAAATGATATTCATCTATTTAATTTTATATAGATGTATGCCAGAAATTTATTACTATCTTTATTATTCCTTTATTTAAAAAAATATTAGTAATTATTATTTTCATGTTTATGGAAACTGTAGCTGGGCAATGCAAAGTTTTCTTTACTAAATCTGATTAAAATAGTTGTCTTTATAATTACAAAACAAAATGAAAAATTCACTATAATATTTTAAAACATGGTTATTCTACAGATAGGATAGCTGCATGACTTCAGCTAAAAATTATAAAGGTATTTGATTGCATACATTAATCAAAATGAAAGAAGATTTTGAAAATAATTCTAGATTTTAGCTGCAATAAACATTCTTTCACAATTATATTAATTTGATTTCATACTTTGTTCTATAATCATAAATTTTAAATGTTTATAATTTAATAGAAATTCACAAGTTGCATAAAATATAAAACACAGTATAGAAATATATATATGATACTGGAATTGTAATTATAATCACTCAATACAGTACAATAATAGTTTTTATTAAGTACATTAAAATTTTTAAATCTAAATACATCTTGAAAATAAATTGGAAGAATCCGCTTATTTGTTAAAAGTAGTGTTTTATTAATACTAAAATATAATAAATAGCAAATTAAAGCAAGGAAAATAAGTTTAAGTAAGCTAATAAGCCCAGAAAGTTCATTACAGTAAATTTCATGCAAGCATAAGATTATCATAAAAAACAATAAGCCAAAAGGGAAAAGGAATCAACATAAACCAAAAAAAGAAACATGCATGAAAAATAATTTAATTCAATAGCACCAAAATATGTTAAAAGTACAGTAACTTCTCTTTAATCCATCGCATTCAGGACCATGGCTGTGCCGGATTATTGAATGACAAAGTTTTAAGAAGGATATCAAAGATAAAGTACTCCAGGTAAAAATTTAAATGATTGAGACATACATATTTAATATATATGTATACATTAAACATGTATTTCTTTAATAAAAAAAATGCAAGCAGCATTGTGTTGCTACCTAGTAATCAAATTCAACAAATACCCGAATACATATGAAAAGATAAAAAAATGAAGGCTCAATTGGTGCAAGATTATAGAATGTGCCAAACTACTGAATGCCGGATTAAAGAGAGGCTACAATATAATGGCAACCCTGGTGAACCAATAAGCAAAAGGAAAGTTTAGTAGTTAGCATAGATACCTTATGTCCAGAAATAGGAAATTTATGAAGAAAATTAAGGTATCCGGAAACCAGAAGATTCCTCAAAGAAGATTCTTTACCTACATATAGATTAGTAAGATGAAGAGTTAAATGAGCATTAAACAGTTATGCAAGCCTTTGATTTCTTCAATTAACTAATCATTTTCCAGAGTTGCCAAATAAAATATTTATAATTTCTTTTTTATGACAGGATACATGCTTGGATTAAAAATAAATCAGGTTAAAAATTAAATATTTTTAAGCAGTTAGTCATGCAGATAATGAAAACAAAAGATTGTCTTTTTATATGAAACTTAATTAAAAACTTATTTTGAATTGATTTTTTCACTGGAAGTATTAATTAAAATCAGAAATCCTACAGAAATAACTCAAAATCATTTAAAAATATTTTTTAAAAGAAAAACGATAAGATGTCATCCATTTAGTGGCTTACACTTACACAAGTTTGTGAATTTATCTCTAAACATTTTTAATTAATTTTTACCACCACATAAATAAACTATGATAAACATAATTGTTTATTTTGACCTTAATTAATGGATTATATAGATAATAGAGATCTTATATATTCTATTTAGCAACTATGGTATATTTAATTTTGAAAGTAAAGACTTGCAAAGCTTAAGGTAGATGTTAAGCTAAGCTTAAGTAATGCTAAATCTATTCAGGATATTAAACCATTTTGTTAAATGAAATTAGAAAAGCAATTTATTGAAGAATATAGAATATATAATAGAGAAAAATTAACTTTATACACAAATTAATGCACGATCTGAAAAAAATGTTAATATGTATTTTATACATAGTTAAAATACCAAAAAATTATTAATAAATTGATAATAGAAATTATTTACATATGAGAGTGGATACCATAGATTTTGATATGTTAAAATTTTGGGATAGATATTTGAAATGACTATCCATAAAAGTTGTACATAATCAATTGTTAAGAAATAATTATAAAGTTATGTAAATGAAGACGTAAGTGTCTTTGTTATTCTTAATTCATTAATAACAATTGTAAAATTTATTTGAAATTTTATACCTATAAAAAATGTTCTGAATCTAGCAATTTATGCAGTTTATATTCAATCCATCAGTTTTTTAATATTGAAATTATTCACTTGAATATAAATTCAGTATTATTAAGTAAAACTGTTTACTAATTTAACAATTATCTTTTTTTAAATTCACATTTGATGTATATAAAAAGCAGTAAATGTTTCATTATTTTATTCCATGAGAGGTTTGGTAAATATTTTCAATCAAACATTAAGATTTGATAACTGTTTTTGTTATTATAATGCATTAAATTTAATAAAACTGAAAAATTATAGCAAGTTAAAAAAAGTTGTTAATTGAATTTCATGCATACCATTGGTATCTAAAGCTTTCAAAATAACATGTAGTGTTATTCCAATAAGGCACACTATCAAACCAATAAAATTTATAGTTGTCATTCGATCTCCAGTGTATTTTACAGCAAGGTAGAGAGTGCATACTTCCTAAAAATATATATAAGTATATAAAAAGAGAAACCTATTGAACAAAACACAATTTTCATGTAACAGATATTAAAAATATTAGGATATGTTATATTCACTAAGATGTATTATTTAAACATTATAAATAAAACTAGCAAATATATTAGCTTCAATTTCTAAGTTTTAAGAATTCCTGCTGCAACACTTCTTCCTTTAAAAAATTTGCGAAAACAGGGATAAAAAGTAGAGGGAAAAAGACATTTTAAAAAAACCAGGTATTTATTAAATATTATTTTTGGTTCATGAAAGTACTTTTTTTAAAAATATAACTGCATATTAATTAAAAAATAATATAGTTTTATAACAAAGGAGACTAGTTTACAGATTAGAATTCTTAAAATGTAAAGAATTTGTCTTTAAACTAAAAACTGTTAAGAATTAAAAACCTTCTGAAAATTAAATTATTGGTATGCATGTGTATTAATTATCTATTTTCAAAGAAATAAATTTTAAAGCTATCAAGGTTGAATACAGTTTTTTTTTTTTAAATTTTATACTTATTCCTTTCATTACCAATATTAAGATTTACAATGCAATAAAAAAAAAATTAATGAATTTACAGATTTTAAATAGAAATGCTTGTAAATTACAATTAAAATATAAACTACAAGTATAACAATTTACTATGAAATTCTTAAAAAGGACACCATGTAATTAAGATAGAAATGCCTGAATTACAAACAAAATAAATTTATACAACAAAAAATTCAAAATATTGAAAATAATGTGAAAAAAAATTTAATTCGAACTATCTTCTATAATTTGTATTTCTTATATAAGTTATTATATTTATATAATTTTTAATTCAATAACTATATATATATATATTTCTATATATATATAAGTTATTATATTTATTAAAATTAACTTTATTCATATCTTTCTATATGTTAGATATAACGATTAAACACTAATTTAACATCTCCTTTTAATCTGTTGAACAAAAAACTTACTTTAAACACTCCAGCAATGGACAGAGTCAAACTTGATGTGAATAAAAGCAGCAAATATTCACTAAGCTCCATTAGGAATGCAATCACTGATCCTAGTAATATGTAGCCTAAGGTTGTTAATACCACATTAACTTCTTTGTACCGGAATACCTTTTCTGTTGTTGCAATAGGAATACCTGGAATGGAGAGGTCATTTAGCTTTTAAAACTGCTTAATAATTATGAAATGTTGAATAACTATGACTACATTATGCACAGATTACAACACAAAATAAGTAGAAATTCAATTTATTGTAAGGATAATATAGTTTAAATCCACAATTTCATGAAATACAAGAAATAATTTTAAAATTGGATTTAACTTCCATTTTTATATTTTTATTTAGACAATTAAATATTTTCCTATAACATGAACTAATAAAAACCTTTAAAGTCATGATAGAAATTTTTTAAACAAAGCAATATAAGATAAAGGGGCCTGATGGCTGAGAAATTAGCATTATGACACTTAGTATCACAGGTTTTGGGTTTAAGTCCAGGCAATGCCATGGTTGCTTGTAGTGGTTCAAAATCAGCTTTAAACAGTAGAGCCCATTCTAAATAGCATTTGTGAAAAAAAATGAATGTAGAGCGACAAATCAGGAGGTCAGGTAAAGAAAGTTCTCCAGTTTAGAAATCTCACTCAGAAAAAAACCAGGTCTTATGACGATGGACCTGGTTGATAGAAGCTGCCTATGACAGCCTTGGCCAGTAACTGGCTGTAATATTTGATAAGAAGAAGAATACTAGATGATCATATATATATTTAAATGAAAAAGGAGGATATTGGGTTAGAAATAGCAATACAAATGCATTATTAATATCAGATGAAGCATAATGAATTACCTTCTAATTGCTTTGCAAATAACACAAAATAAATGGATGAATTAAATTTTTTAAGAAGACATTTTAAAAAGTAGTTAACTACAATTTCCTTACATTAATAATATAGGTGCCAATTTCAAGACTAATCTGCACTCACAAATATAAGTAAATATTTATTTTTAAAAGGTGAAACAATAAGGTAAATGTGGAAATAACAAGAAAACTATAATTAGTTATTAATAATGCTTTTTTCCCCTACGTAAGTTATAAAAAATATATTATTAAGCAAAAAATTAATAGTTACTTAAGAATTTATTAATCATATAATGGAACTTAATATCAAACACAAATATGAGTTTGAGAAAACTTTTAGAAAAATTATATACATTTTTCTGGATTTCAAAAATCAGAAATATTTGTATTTGGAACAGAAAAATAAAAAGGATTTAAAAAAAAATTGTTTTGGGCAAATTGAAAACATTAGCATGTATATAACAATTTTAGTATCAAATTTTTAAATGATTTCTAAGCTTTAATTCTAACATTTAATACACAAAAAATGCTATTTTAGAATTGCCAATGTCAAATGCAAAGGGGAGGGGACATCCAAATTTTTCATTACAAATTACTATGAAATTATGTTGACAAAAATAAATGAAAAACAACCTAGACATACCAAGTTTTAAAAAAATATTATTAAAATAATCACCTTCAAAAAATTATAGCTAAAGGTAAGAGACCTATAACCATCCATGGTTGAACATGATAAATCATATCAACAGGATTTCCCAAACCTAAATGAAGAATGAAAATTGTAAGAATAACCAATAAATAAAGATAATTAGGCTTTAAAAAATTAAATATATATTTTTTAAAAGCCTTCAATTAATGTAAGAATTTTTCTAGAATGTATTCAAAATAACAATAGTTTAAAAATAATTCTAGACTAATTTAAAAAAGGAATTCAATTATATTATCTTATTTGTATAATGTAAGCTGCTTTAACATTAAATGAAATAAACTCCACTAAAGATTTTTGTATATTATAAAAATGTCGAATTAAGAAACTTTTATACAATACATATTTTAGAACATCCAGAAAGAAGTAAACTAGTCTTTCTGTATCCGATATTATATAGTTTGTTTGTATTTTATATAAAAAAATTATATACTTAGTAAACGTACATATTACTAGTAATGGTAGCATTCTATTTATTCAATAATAATAATAGAATATTCTGCACATTAAGATTTTATTATGTATTAGTAATTTTATTATTTATATAATAATTGCTTTTATTCATACATAATATTAATATTTTTAGTGAATATTAAAAAAAAAAAGATATGCATGCTATTTATTTTACTAAAAGTAATTTCAAATATTTAAAAGGGTGACATGAAAATATATATATATATATATTTATGTCTATCAAATAAAATGAATTATCTTATGCAGAAAACCAAAACAAGCATATTTTATACCAAAATACCATTAAAATACACAATAGTTCACTTCACATGTTATATAGATATATATATATATATATATATCCTGCTAAAATTAATTTCAAAAATAAATTAATATTAAAAAGAAAATACTTAGTCGAATAATTGATTTAGAGTTATAAAATTTTAGCACACATAATCAATGTCAATATTATACTATTTACCTATTTCTTTCCGTTGTATCACCATTTGGGCTAATGTCCACCGCAGTCCAGCAAGAAACGAGGCAGTGAGAACAAGCAGAAAACCATCCAAATTGAACTGAGTAGATTGATATGTGAACATAAACAAACCAGCAGCTATAAGACCGACTACTATGATTAAGGAATACCTCTAGAGGGAGAAAGAGAAAATTAATGAATAAAATATTTCCATTTCAAATAAATTAATTTTAAATTACAAGGTTTATGCAGAAAATTTATGGTATTCTCTCATAATATACTATTTCACATCCAATTAATTGCATAATAATAATTTAGTTCTTGACAAATAAAACTAACATAAAAGTTGAAAAATATTCTAAAATTTTGTTATATGTAAAATATCCAGACACTGTAATTTGGATTAAAGTGAAACAAAATTTATTTAAAGCTATTTAATTAATTTATCATTTAAAAGAAACATTTTAAATAGAAGGACGTAAAATATTATCACAAGATAGGTAAATAAAAATTTAATAATTTTTTTCAATGAAATGTTAAAAATAATTTTATTATATTATCAAACCAATTGTTAAATTATGTAAGCAACATCTAATAGAAAAATATATCTTAAGACTTTAGCATTAACAAGATATCAAATTTTTAAGTCCTTATTATAAGGACTTAAAAATTTTGATTATTATCAATCAGGCATAGTTTACATAGACATTTACTTTATTTAATTTAACAGAACATGCTATTTATTTACATTATTAAATTTACATAGACATTTGATTATTATCAATCAGACACAGTTTATACAAAAATTTATTTTACTTCATTTTTCCTTATCAACAATTTTAACCTTTTTTCATGAACAACAGATATGGAATACAAGTAGCTGCCTTATAATATAGTAATGTAGGTTTTTAAAAAATTTGTTATTATCCATATTAAATTAGAGAGAATTTTTTTTAACGGAACATTTTTTTTGAGAAATATACTCATTAAAGAATAATTCATCCAAAGTATTGCAAATCAATATTATATGTTTTTATCTTTCAAGAATACAAGCTTTATACAAGTTTTAAAAGATTGCAAAAAAATAGTAATGATTATCCCGTTATTTTTTATATTCTCTATACTCTTTTATTATATTATTAAAATATGCTCCTACATACTTAATCGATAAAGGTTTTGAATTTCCCATTCATCACTACTAATGCATCTTTTTGCAATTAAATACCTATGATAAAATAATACTGAAAAGTACTTAAAATCAGCAGTATGAAACCCCTATAAAAAGATAACTTTTTTTTTCTCCCCCTCAATTTGCTTATCAAAAAGGGCATCATTTTATTCCAAATTTTTGTACTTAAGAGAATGTTTTTTAAAACCTTTTGAAAGTAATGTCCATTGTCATAGCAGATTCTAGATGATATAGCCACTTTTCTGATTTCTTCTGTTATTAAATATTTCAACTTCTCAACTATTATTAAATTGCTGATAGAAAATATTTTTCTATAATGAAGGTTCATGAAAACTGCATAACAATTTTAAAGACTTCCCTACATATTTTTTATAGTTTAAAAACCTGCCAAATGCTTGCTTAAAAAATATCAACATGCATTGCATTTGCAACAAATAGCTTAATAATTTTCATTAGAAATAAAAACAAATCTCCTAATCCTAATTTTGACTAACAATTTAATTTATTTGTGAGAGATGTAATAAAATGTACTTGAACATCACCAATCCTTTTCAGAAAACAAAAGCATAGTTAGGTCAATGTTTATTCCTCTTTCAAATCATAGTAATGATAAATAATTAAAAAGCCTGTCATTTAAAAGCTAAAATCCATTGCAATTTTTTTTTTCTATTTAGCTAATGTTAAATTATCCATTGTTTTTTTAAAAACTAATAATATTATGGACAACATACAATAACATAGCATGTAAACAACATTAACAATTGAAAATAATTCATAATTTGTACTTTTTATTTTATTTTTTGTTTTTGTTTCTGGAAATATAAAAACCTCTCTTAAAAGACACTTGATGTCTGACAGACATTGGCCATGGCTACACATTCATTCAGAAAACAGAAATATTTACCTCTTTAAAAGATTCAATAATAATAATAATAATATTAACAACACAAACTCGAATTTTTTAATTTATATAGTATGCAGAAAAAGAGGAAAACTATGGAAATTTCCTCTTGCTTTAATTCATTAACAAGGTAAATTACAAAATTTTAAAACTCTGTGATAACTTTAACATGAAAGGCATTAAAGTTTATTTCAGTAGTAAATGATGGTGCTTTATGACCATTGCTACTATTTATTTCAATGCACAATATCAATTGGGTAAATCACTTAATCTCCAAACTGCTTGAATAAATGCTGTGTCATGAATTATTCAGTTCTTGAATTATGCAATAATGAAATAGCAAAAAAAATGACATAAATAACATTTTACACAACTCTCAAATAAAACAAATGAAATATTGGTGTAGGAATCCATGATCAGGATGGCTACAGAAAAATGTAAGAAAATTTCCCTGACTTACAACTGCACTAATTATATTAATTCCTGGCTTTCTCATTACTCAGTATCATTGTATGTGTATAATATATAAAATATAATATATTAAAAATAATTTTAAAATTAATTAATATGAAAAAAATATTTTTATGAGATTTAATTTTGAAAAAAAAAATGAAACTCCTTAAAAAAAAGTATATTACAATAAGCCCTGCAAATTATTGCAAGATAAGCACTCTTACTAAACTAAATACACATAAATTATTTCATTTAAACTCCTTTTTATTAAGATGGATTTACATGGTTTATTTTAACAATTATCTCCTCGAAAAAAGAAACAGCTAAGTGGCAAACAGCAATTCTTAATTAATGTGTTTTTTAAAAGCAACAATGTACCATTGAATTTTTTTTTCCCACAAGTATATTATGCTTGGCAAATTTAAATGCTCTCATCAGCAATATTTTCTGATTTTTAGATATTTTAAGAACTTCCCCTGACCTTCGATATCAATAAAATTTCCTGTTCTACAGATGTTAAACTGAACCATCCTGCTGTCCAGATGTTAAACTGAATTACATAAATATATATTTGAAATAACATGCAATTCATAAAATTTTAAAATACAAATAGAAAATCAGAAGAATACAATAATATATAGCATATATAATCAATCCTTTTTAAAAAGACACATTGTAGTTAATTAAAATGCAAGTTTTACTATAGTCATCAAATAAGATTAAACTGATTCAAGTTACAAATGTATTTTAGCTATTTTAACATGAATTTTCTTTTAAAAAAGAAAATGATACTTATTATAATTTGATAAATAATGTACCTTTTTTTCAAGTCCAAATAAAAGTGAAAATCCTAGTATAAATATAATACAAGTAGATTTTGTCATGGTGTATCTGAAAATATATCATAAAAACATTTTAGTACTAACACTGACTTAGTTTATTTATAATGTTATGATAATTAGGAAATTTAATGCGAATATTATAAAATAAATAGGAAAAAAATGAATAGATATAATGAATGTCTAATTTTAATGTAAAAAGTTTGATAAACATATAGCAAATAAATTATTTCCATTAATTATTATATGAAAAATATCTATTATGCAGTAGAATATGAAATATAAAATAAAAGACAAATAATAGTTTAATAAAAATGTTTATTGATTAGAAATATTTATTAAATTTTACTATGGAAGAACAGTTTTTTTTTTTTTCACAACTAAATTAAAACACCATTCTAATTTATTCCTAATAAATATTTACTAATGAAAAAGTACAATAAAAAGCAAATAATAGAGAAGAAATAGCAATAAAAGCAAATAAATTTGTCAGATATTTTTAATTTTTATTACATAAGTTATATTTTTATTATAGTTTTTCATCTAGAAGAATATTAAATGGACTAAAATATATTAGAAATAATAAAAAAGTATATGGGTGGCAATTTAAAATAAATTTCATGAAGATGACGGGGGGGGCAACTAACATGCTCTGAATGATTTAAATTAAATATGAGAACAATAACCAGAAATATAATACTTTAATAGAGTACTAATACTTTTAATACTTTATCTCAATAATACTTTTTATATTTCTATAATTTTTTAATAAATTAAAAGAATTCACAGTTCTATTCACGTATTCACAGTTTTATAAGGACAAATAAGATAATAAACTAAATGATTTTTTAAAAATAATGCATGGTATAGTTCTTAATACGTACAAAGATATTGTAATAAATTCAAAACTCCAATTAGAAAGACCTATGTCCAGAGCACTTGCAATGCCTATAATAGGAAATTTTTTTAATCAAAACAAATATAAATATTGTGAAAGATTAGATATTTATCATCTTATGCCCTAATCTTAAAATTTGATCTTAACTGATTAATATAACATGCATAATACCAATAATTTTATATTTCATTTAATATAATGAAAAACAATGACCAAATACATTTAAATTGCATAAGTTTAAAATTTTAAAAATAAATATAAATGACAGAAATTAAAATATACTGCTGCATTTTTTTTTTATGATGTAAAAGACAAAATCAAATACATATCAAGCAAATTATTTCAAAGAATTAATTGGGCAGTCAATGAATAAAGTAATTTAAAAAAAAAAAATTTGTTTCTGTTCTGTTAAAATAATGATAGTCTCAAAATAAACTATTTATATAATAATGAAATACATTTTAGATTAACACATCAAACTGAGTATTTTTTAAGAAGTTTGTAATAATTATATTGTACCTGTAGGTGCTAGTTGCTTGAAATATGTTGACCAATCAAGTACAACCCTTTGTCTACCAGTGAATATATGATAGATACATCTTAATATCCCAGACAACATAAACTTGATAACTAAGTGACAAATAACAACAGTAAGAGGGAAATGGAAATCCTGCAAATGGAAAAATATATATCATTAATAATGTAAAATTTTTTTGGAATTCAAATATAATAACTACATCAGAGTTAACAAATTTAAAAAATTCAATTTTCAAAAACTTCATAATTTTTAAAAAATTTATCAAATTTAGATATTTTTATAAGAAATGAATAAGTATAGTGACAATTCTTCATAATTTTTAATGCTTTAAAATAATGCAATTATATTATTATAATAAAAGCTGTTTCTAAATTCAACAGACAGAAATATTAACAACTTAAAAAGAAAAAATTTACTACAAAGATCAATAAATATTCATCAATTTAATTAATTTTAATAATATGAATAAAAATTTTAAATCTTACAAAACGGAATTTTAATGTTAAATTATGCATATTTTATAACATATGTTGGATAAAAAATAATGTACAAATAAATTTCGTAATTAAGGTTAAATATGCAATCAAAAAAGTAAAATGTACAGATAAATCTCTTTTATTTTATTAATAATATACTCAAATCAGTGAACTTACTTTTTATAAACCACTTTTGATAAAATGTGATACCAATAGAAAAACAATAATACAAACACACTAGTCCAATAGTTTTCATAAATGTTATAATTAATCTAACTGTACAAAAACTGTCCATCTTTTTCATTTTAGGATCGTATTTTTCAGGGCAAGAGTAGCAACAAACATTGAAACGATGTATAAATGATAAAAATGATGTTTGCCGGGAAGATGAATGAGAATTAGACAGTGATAGCTCCCTACGTCTCTTCATATTTTAAATTTTAAATTTAATTGCATCACAAATAAAGAAATTAAACAGCTCGGTAGAAAATTACGCGTCACCGTCTGGATTGTGAGTTGGTCTTCAAAATTCGCCGTGTTTTTTTTCTAAAAAAAGTACCACATTTCCAAACATCAGGTAAAAAAGATGAAGTATTAAACTCGTTAAGAATTTATTTAATAAATATCGTGCAATATGCAGCACTCCACTACATTAACATGCATTTGAAAGATGATAATAATTATATCATATGGTTTGATGATTTCAAAGCGCTGTAGAAAATAAGTTAAAACTAAAAGTACAACAACGGTGAAACGGTGTTGCCAGTTTTTTTTCTGAAAAGTTTGCTTAATCTTGAAATTATTATGAATTTTTCCAGTCTGAACTAGAAACCACTTGTAAGAGAATTATCTCACGTATACGTGTTTTTATTGAAGAAAATCAAGAAAACTTCAATTTAAAGCTATCCGATTGTCCGTGCTATTTTTTAAACTCTTAAAATTATTATTCCCGAAATCGAGTTTGTTTTGTGTCGAGAATAAGTATAAAAGTTTATTTGTTATTGAACACACTGCAAATCATGATAGATGTTTTTGAGAGACAGATTTTTTTCTTTCTATTTCTAAGATGAAATGTATCATCACTTGCTCAGGTAAATTACTATTACTACAATTTAATTTTTCATTTTTAAATTGTAAAATAAGGAAATCGGCATTTTAATTAATGCATTTAATTAGCCCATCGTGTCAGAATGAGGATTTTCAACAATCCTTGATTTATGTGTATTTTTTGAGTATGAATGATAATTTTTAATTGTAAAATTTAGATTTATTGATTTTTTTATACAGAATGAAAATTACAATTCACATGAAATTTCCGTATTATCTGACATTCAAAAAATCAAAAGCATGACTAAGTGCATTGGATGTATGGTTATGAACAAGGACTATTCCAATACAAATAACTGTAGCTCAAGAATTGGGGTGTAGTATAAGGAGTAGTCTGTGTAAGTAAGCTTTATTCAATATCATTTGCAGAAGTAGGGATTTTTTTCAAAAGTGTCTATGGTAATTGGATTATACCATATGTGAAAAAAGATTGTGTGATAAAATGACATCCATCACAATATTTAATTAAGAGAAATTAATATTTACAAATAATATACAAGTAAATGAAATTATACTGGAATAAAATATATCTGCAATAAAGCGAACAGCGAGATAATGTTTACTCCACTACATGAGCCGGTGAACTAAAAGGGAGTTCTATAATAATAAGTTTAGTTGCTTTTAACATGAAGTGCAATGCAGAAAATAATCGATTGAAGGTTTGCCTGCTAGACGTCAGGATTAAGATATCATATGTCCATTGTTAAAACTACTTCACATGGGCAAACAAATGGCAAAAAAATCGTCATTTCGGACGAATCTGGACTCTATCTATAGAATCACAATAGTCATATTCGAATTTAGCATATGAATACAAAAATTAAAAGAGAACTAACTAGAATGAACTAAAAACATGACAATTTTGTAGAACAGAAGCCAGTGCTCACTACATATAAAATATCGTGTGCTTCATAGAAACCCAATCATATTGCATAATAAAACTGTAACATTCGTTATTTGATAACATTGAAGTGTTTCCTACTATATATATATATATATATATATATATGGTTCTGAATGAATGCTATTATTGTTTTGTTACATAATATGATTGTGTTTCTATGAAGTACACGATAATTTAAACGCTTGCGAGGCTTTTGTTATAAAAATGATCGTGTTTCTAGTTCACAGATAGAATAAAAAATAACAATTATATTATGCAACAATGCAATACATTATCATTATTATTTTTTTTTTTTTAGAGAGAAGAATGTGTTCATGGTTTGGATATTTATTATATTAAAATGGAACTCGAAGAAACCAAATAAATGAGAGAAAGAGTAATTTTCTTAATATTGTTCTCAAAGCTCCTGTAATGAATAGAATATTTTTGTTGATATAAGGGAGAGAATTTTTTATGTAAATTCTTAATTATCTGGATTAGAATTTCTATGATCATGGGTATTTAAATTATTTGGTTTATATATACTTATATTCATGATATCAGTGCATCTATTTACCATCCGTCCTGCATTCATGATATATATTTAATTAAGTTTTACAAAGTTTTTTGATTTATATTATGGCACTCCTTTCCCCTGTATCACCAATTATCACTCTTTCTTCAAGAATAAAAGTGTTTAAATATCAATAAAACTAAATATTTTTTTGTTCTATTTAAATATACTATCACGATAATAAGAATTAGATAAATGGTGAATGATTTTTATATGTCATAAAACAAAATAATAGAATTCTTAAGATCTTAATAGAACTAATTGAATTCTTAAGAATTCTATTAAGATTTATTAAGAATTCTTCCAAAATATTGTATGTTATACAAAAATGTTCTTCTTCATTGGTGCAACAGCCCCATGTTTTGGGTGGGCCAATGCCTTTTTGCCTACTAGCAGATTTTGAGACAGGAGATGGTTTATTTTTACGGGGTAGGGTTGTCAGCCCTATACCCAAAGCTGTATAGTCATATTAGATCGGGACTAGAAGTGGATTCTGAATCGCTACAAACATTCATGGTACCGTCCGACTCAAACTCGAAACCTGAGGAACCAAGCGCCAGAGCGATTATCACTCGGCTATCAGGCCCATGTTATACACAATAGTTCATATAATTTCGTACACAGCAAAGATTAAAGGAGATGAATACGGTCATACTTCCTGAAAAGATTAATGATACAAATTTTACGGTAATATTAAAAAAAAAACAATCATATAATTAAATGGGAAAAATGACATACAATGATCTTAAGCGCATTACAATGTTTGTGTTTTTTTCATATTCATTATAGGGCATAATAAGTTTTCAACAACTTGAAGTAAAATGGAAAAGAAAACAAGAGAAACAATAAATATATATATAATCTTTATGGATCACAAGTTGTGCAAATAAAAAGAAACAAGGAGTAACATGAAACTAGAAAAAAAACAAAAAATAAACAACAGCTGAAACAAGTAAAATCAACATTGTAGATACTTCTATTTTATATCACTCTGTTTTGGATACAAAAATAGCTAGAATTTCTGATTAAAACTTGTATATATAAAAAAAAAAGAATAAAATGTGAAATAGAATGCCAAAAAACATTCTTTTTCAAAATAAGAATGCCAGAATTTAAAAATTACATATTAAAACTTAACTATTAATATAGTGGAAAATTCTTTAGTTCTAATTCTTCCAAGTGATGCAACATTAGCGACGGATATCTGTAAAAAAAGTCACGAGGAGTTTTTTTTTTTTTTTCTTTTGAATATATTCGAGTTTGCATTAAATTTTCCCAGATTGTTTAAATTGAGTTCAAATTGAATTAAATCTTCAAAAGATTATCATACTCAAAATAATTTAATTTTTATTTTGTGTCTAATCCTTAGTGACCTGCAGTACAGGACGGACAACCCATGAGTAATCTATTCATGGATGGATAGAAAGTGCCAGCTTTTTGTTGTGATGGAGCACCCGAAGGTAGAAATCTGAATTGGCTGCGAGACGCTGTAGAAGGAGGGCAGTGCCTTCCAGGAGGACTTATAATGGGAATTATCCCGCATTTGCGTATCGTTATGGGAGAAAACCTGGAAAACTTCCACCAGATAGTCTGACTCACGAGGCAAGATTCTGAACATCCCAAACGCCATCGAGTCTGCCCGTTTCTTGAAACAATGTCTACAACAATGCCGCCAGCGGATTGGACTTCAGCCCTAATCATAACATGTTGCCACTGAGCCATGAATAAGGCGAATTACAATCTTAAAAAAATTGTCGTAATCAAAATAATTTTATTTATTATTAATAATAATGATAATAATAATAGTAATAAATTAAGATGAAAGGTTATTAATAATTTTCAAATGATATACAAAGTAAAATAAGTGTTACATTCTAAAAAGTTTATTATAATAATTAAAAAAAAAATACTATTTTCGAATGTTGGGTACTCTTTGTTCTGAAGTTATTCATCCCTCGAATAGCAAAATGTTACAGATTCAACGTTACTCAGGAGCACCACTGGATTAAAAACTGCTACTTAAAACCATAAGTTTAAACAAGCTCCTCTAAGCTTCGAAAAATGAAGAATTTTTTTTTTCATAACTACATTAAAATTTTTTTTTCTTTTTCTTTTTTTTTTTCCTTTCTTTCTTTCTTTTTTTTTTTTTTTTTTTTTTGAAAAAGCTCTACTGGTTTACAAAAAAAACAGATCATCCTTTTTTATTTTCCTGTAATAATGCAATATGGATAAGATGAAATTTAGTAATTTTAATTTTTAATTCAAAATAGTCCTTCGTGAGCTTATACGCAGAGTCACTTAACATTAAGGTTCACGAAATATGAGAATTGTTGTTTTTTCAATGTTGGGAATTTGAAACCATTTGCTATTACAATGGAAGATATTTAACAGACTCAACGTTATCCAGTGTTTATAATACACCCACTTTTTGAGATATGTCAGAACCAACACTCCCAAGGGCAACATCGGATAAAGGGAGGGGGATCTCCTCGAGACCAATGGAATAATATTTTGACCTCTGTATCTATCGGTTCGAATCCTGGCGGTGGCATGGATGTTTGTTGGTGATTCGGAATCCACGTTAAACTGTAGGTCCCGGTCTATTTAGCCTAAAGTGTGCACAAGATGACCGTAGAGCGACAAAACCAAACCAATCTGTATCTATCATGCTCATTTGAGCCATAAGAGAGGACGTTTTTCAGTTTGGCAATGCTTGTACAGCAATACTTGTTTTTACAGCAATACTTGTTTATGGCAATACTTGTACATGCAATACTTGTTTTTTGGCAATACTTGTACAGCAATACTTGTCTGTGGAATCACAAATCAGTTTCAAATTAAATTCTCTTTCGCAGAATCACAAAGCGGTTTCGAACTAAACTGTCTTTCGCGGAAACATAAAAAAGCTACCCAACACGCTGTTTTCGTCACGGCAGAGTTAGCTGTAAAAGTTGCGAAAACTGTTTTCTTTATAATCCCATGGAATATGAAAGCTACCAGTAAAACCTATTCTCCAATGACCTATTTTCATAGAATATGGTCATTGAGACCCATTGTGAGACCTATTTTCATAGAATATGAAGGTAAGAGTAAAAATTGCGAGACTTTCTCTCTATTGTTGTTGTTGACTAATCCCCAATGTCCTGAAGTGTGGGTCGGACATCCCATGAGTGATCTACTCATGAATGGAGGGAAAGGGGCAGCTTCTGTTGTGACGGAGTACCTGTAGGTAGTAATCTGACTTTTGCTCCGTGACGCTCTTGCAGTCATATGAGACCCTGGACCTTCGGCTTAAAGTGGAGTCCGAACCACTACAAACATCCATGGCGCCGCCGGGACTCGAACTCGAAACGTGTGGTACCGAGCGCCGGAGTGCTAGCCATTCAACCATTCAGGCCCCTTTCTCTCCATTGTTGCCATAGATAAAGAAATTGAAGAAAAGTTCAAGATCAATTGTTGAATACAAAAATTAATATTTCACTTTAGCTAGCTTATTGCCAATGAGAAGGTAATTCAAAATTTGGTGTGAAATTTTATAGACAAATAAGACTAAAATTCAGTTCTATTAGCAAAACTAACGCTGAATATTAAACACACCTAGACGTGTGATAATGGCGAAAAAGCAAGTAGTTTTGGTGAAAAATTTAAAACTCTTAATTTCTTTTGTATACACGCTGTACTAATTGATAAATCAAAAATTTTCCACTTACTATAAATTTTATCGAAATAAATAACTGGGCCCTGATGGCTCTGGCAGTCGGTGTCATAGGATTTGGGTTCGAGTTCCGGCTGTACCATGCATGTTTATAGTGGTTTGGAATCCACTTTAAACCGTATATCCCCGTCTAATATGACTGTTGGGCGTAGGTGTGACAGCCCTACATTAAAAAAAACCCCAACATCTAATATTTCCTTATCTGCCAGTAGGCAGACGCCTGTTGTGCCGCTGATGATGAGGAAGTAACTAACTAATTGAATTTTGCGTTGTGTTAGAAATGCGACGTAAAATTGCTGTAAATTTATTTATCATAGAGAATTTCATTACTTGTTTAACACAATAGATATTTGACCTCGCATGCCAGTGCCTGAAACGCAATACAAAAACAATGAAGATGCGTCACAAAAATATTTTACGGCTCAAAGACAATGTGAAAGTTTGTGCGAAGTTTTCGCTTTGTATTCAGTTTTACGTAAAAATTAGAATGGTAGTAATTTATTCCACCTATGCTTTATAAGTTCACTAATAGGTCGTATAAAGTAATTTTGCACGTTATTTCATCCGTGATAAATAGCACATCACAAATTGCTTAATGCTGCCATTTGTTATCAATATACAAACTCCTATCAGTTACAATATTATACAAACTGCTTTCAATTTTAATGCTAGATAATTTGCTATCAGATTTTTTTACAAAAAAAGATGTTTTGATTTCAAAGTTAGTATGAGTCAATAAAAAAAATAATCACCCGAGCTTTAAATGATAAATAAAATAAATATCTAACGAATCCACAAATAATGCAATCATTAACAATAAATTTCGCAACCGTAGGCTTTTAATTACGAAAATCGAATAAAATATTATGCAAATAATTCGCTGCATGCGCATTTATGAGAATTTTCAGAAAAAGTTGTATTGAACACCAATTAATAAACAACTAAAACAAGCTGAATAAATAAAACAAATATATATATGTAGGTTAGTTACTAATGAAACAGCAGTGGTAAATAGGATAAACTCTTCACACGAAAGCAACGTCTAACTTATTTTGGGTCTTTTATAGTTCTCTGGGGTCCTGATGGCCGAATGACTAGAGCTTAGGTTACCAGGTCGGTACCTTAGGTTTCTGTTTCGAGTTTCGGCGGTGCCATGGATGCTTATAGTGATTTGGAATCCACTTCCCGGTCTAATGTGACTGTAGATAGTTGGGTTTGCAACTGACAACTCTACACCGTAAAATGAAAACCATCTTTTATCTATAAATCTGCCTGTAGGCAGATCTGCCCTTGGCTCACCATGGGGTTCTGGCGACAATGAAGAAGAAGAAATAGTTCTTTGTAGGGTTAACAGACAGATCTCGAGCTTTCGCGAGTTTCTTTTTGCTAGACACATGACAAGTTCATAACTGTTTCGGCCACTTCACCAGATCTCCTGCAATTTAATGGAAAATCTACCAGTCAAAGATTACCAACTTTGTAATTCTTTTCTTTTTTTGCTTTGTACAGTACGCATTTGGCATATTTTAATTAAGTGCATTTAATGTAATAATTCAGATAAAATAAATCAGGATAAATCAAAGTAGACTAGAATTCATGATCTACTACTACCTTTAACGTACATTTTTTTTTTGCATTTGGGAAAATTACTTAAAAATTTCGTTACTATTTAAAGAACCAGAAGTGCTTGCTGTCCGACACGTGGCTCAGTGGCAACGTGCGCAACTGGTGAGCATTAGGGCTAAGACTCAATCCGCTGGCTGCTTTGTTGTAGACACTGCTTCAAAAACAAGTAATATAAAAAAAAAAAAAAATTTTTAAAGTCAATTCCTACTTTTTTTCACTATATTGTAAAAAAATCCTTTACGAATAAAGTTGAAATTTTGCTTTTACATCTGGCGCCATCTATTATTAGATACATGCAACTGAAATGTAAAAAAAAAAACTAAACTTAATTAATTAAATTTAATTACTGAATTAATATTTGAGAAAACTGTATTAATATCAGTGTCATCCACTACAAGTTCAAACAAATATATTTGAACTTGAGTGGATGAATAAAAAGTATTTTATGAACGATTGAAAATTTGAACAAGATGTATATAGGGAGAGTGTGAGCTAATGGAAGGAATTGAAAAAAAAAGAGAAAACTCGATAGCGTTTATGATGTTCAGCATCTTGCCTCCTTCGGCGGACTATTTGGTGGGGATTTTTCGAGTTTTACCCATACGATACGCAAATGCGGGGTAGTCCCTTTAAAAGGTCCTGTCCTACTTCTTCAGCGACACGGAGTCAAATCGGACTTCTACCTACACAAGCGTTCCATCACAACAGAAGCTGCCCCTTTCCATCCATCCATGATTAGATTACACATGGAATGTCCGTCTCTTACTACAGGACATTGAGGAAAAACACAACACAACGAGTGCTTGTTTTTCTATATATGAGTAAGTTAAATAATTTTAAGGAACCATCGGAATTAATCGAATTTTTAATGATAATCTGTTTTTAGAAAATGGTCATGGATATAAAAATGGTATTTTGCACATAAAAATGGTCATGCGATATTTTTTATAGGTGTTTTATAATTTAATTTTTCACACTATTTTTATTTATTTATCTGTAAACAAAGAAATAATTCTTAATAAAAACAATAAAAATTGGCTAAACAAATAAAATAAAGTGATAAAAATAACAAGTACATATCTTTTTTTTTTTTTTTTTTCAAATTTAATTGTACTCTTGAAAATTTAAAAATTATTTATATATTAAAAAAATCTCTGATATGTTTCTGAAACTTAGCTATAGAAACTAACACAATACAGTAAGTTACATGAAATGAACAGTTATTTGTTGGTGTAAAACATTAAATGTGATATAACACTAAATATGAAATAACTTTAAATAAATCGAGGAGAGTAAAATAATAGCAGATATGGAAATAAAATATTTATTTCGTGTGCATTATATTACGGAATATGCATTACAGTCATTAGCATATGTCAAAATGTCTTTAACAACAACATCAACTATATTCTAAGCATGGCATTTAAATAAAATAAGTTATTTTTATTTAATTCATCAATTTTTATAAACTATTCTTCTTTTTTTCAATGGCACAATAGCCCCAAGGTGGGCCAAAGCCGTCTATCTACTGGCAGATTCCGAAACATGAGATGTTTTTTTTTATGGGCTAGGTGGTCAGCCTAACGCCCAGCGCTCTACAGTCATATTAGACGGGGCATACAATTTAAAGTAAATTTCGAGTCCATCCAACCATCCATGGCACCTCACGGACTTGAACCCGAAACCTGTGCTACCGAGCGCCAGAGCGCTAGTTATAAGCTATTCACTTTTATCAAATTATAATGACATTAAATCCTTAAGTAAATCTGGTGGCCTGATGGCCAACTGTCTAGCACTCTGGCCGTTGGTACCGAAGGCTTCAGGCTCGAATCCTGGTGGTGGCATGGATGTTTGTTTGGGTTCGAATCCACTTTAAACTGTAGGTCCCGGTCTGTTTAGCCTAAAGTGTGCACAAGATGACCGTAGAGCGACAAACCAAACTTTTAAGCAACTACTAATATCACTTATACACTAGTATAAGTGATACTCACTTATACTTTTTACTACTAATATCACTTATACACTAGTATGATGTATGTGCGGCTAGCATGTGAGAGAACTCAGGTTTTGAATTCCCTAGTAGTGTCCATTAGAGTTATTATTTTCATAAACAAAGAGATTCGATGGCGATTGTGATGAAGCATCAATATTCAAACTGACTGGTTTGACCTATTTATTTTTTATTTTTTACCTATAAAATGATCTCCAAATAAAGAAATAATTGTTAATAAAAATATTAAAAAATTGGCCAATAAAATAAAAACAAAGCTGTAAAAAATAAACACATTTATTTTTCAAGTTTAATTGTACTGTTGAAAATTTAAAAATTAGAAAAAAAAATATCTTTGGTATTTATCTGAAGCTGTGCTATAGAAACGGAAATATTATTCAACAATACAATAGATAGAAATAAACATTTATTTTTTTATTTTATAAAGAAAGTATTATAAAGAAAAGATATAAAGAAATAATTTTAAATAAATTGAAAAAAAAAAAAAAAAAAAAAAAAAAAAAACAGGTATGGAATAAAAAGCTGTCGTATAAAATATTTATTTCGTGTCTGTGTATTACGGAATATGTATTTCAGTTCTTATTATATGTCGAAATGTTGTAAAAATTTATAAGCAACATCAACTAAAATAAAATAGGTCATTTTTTTTTTTAATTCATCAATTTTTACAAGATATTCACCTTTCAACAAAATTAATAAAATGATATTAAACCTCAACCTACGAGCATCCATTGAAGATGTACTATGTGGGGCTAGCATAAGAGAGAACTCAAGTTCTAGTAGTGTATATTAGAGTTACAGTTTTCATAAAAGAAGATTTGATGACGTTTGTGACAGTGCATCGATATTCAAGCTGACTGATAGAAGTTTTTTAGGTTTTCTCTCCCTATGAGACACATAGAAAGAATAATTTTTTTTTCTTTCTAATGCAGCTGGCAAACACAGACAGCTTGGTCTTTTGATGCCTTAAGGTAAGTGCTGCATCATTACTCACTTTTGCATTACCCAGGGGGCGCGTAACTTGAAGATAAGCCACAGACGAGGAGTAACAATGCCTCCGCAACGCTCACGATCCTATTTGACCGGGACCTACTTTTTAAAGTGGGATTCCGAACCACTACAAACAATCATGGCACCGCCGGGACTCGAACCCGAAACCTGTAGGTGTATAAAGCGCCAGAGTTTTTAGCCACTTCGGCCATCCAGGCCCCAGAAAGAAGAATCATCTACTTATAAAACCCGCTCAGAATGTAATATTCTTCATTCTTCGTTCGTGGACTGCTTGTAGTATATTTAAATGGGACACCAAACTCACCAATCGATTTTTTTCCCCTTAGATATTATATCTCTTATAAAAATTTCTTCTATGTAGCATTATTTGATATTTAGGATTTATTATGAAGTAGAAAGAAAAAAATCCTTTGAGTTTAGTTAAAAGAAAATGGTGGAAAGAGATGATTTGGGTTTGTTTTACGTCAAATTCCAAGAATTTGTTTGTTAATATAAATTCCAAATCCGTTACAAATTTGTAATAGCTCGACACTCTAAAATCATTAAATAAGCTATTGCAATCTAATGATTAAACCGCAGCCATATTATACGTATATATACTATATACCTGTGAATAATAACATCCGTTTTAATCCTTTTCTTATTTTTACAATTAACAAAATTCAGTTTGCACTAATCCTTATTAACCCTGTATTCCCCCATTTTCTTATAACAATCGAATCCTGCTTTTCTAAAAGTAATAGCTCAATTAATATATGTATATATATATAGCTTAATCTTTTCTTTCTTATAGCTTTCTTTTCTTCATTTTCCCAACGAACAATCAATGAACCAAAACCCTTTTAAACATTTGTTTTTGATTTCCATCTTTGTGATTGTCATCCGATTCCAAAAACATTCGAAATTCTTGGTCGTATTGCTCTCTGCTCTCTTTTCATCACCTACCGGAGTTGAACACCAATTTTGTAAATTTCTTAAAGCTTCGTGTTAATAAAATGAAGTGAAAAGACTTTTGACTTTTTAATAATCTGCTAAATACTCTTGATTTTTAATTATATTCTACAGAAGCTACCGGGGCTGCTACATTTATATATATATACTACTGTGTGCAAAAAGTAAGACCAATTTTCAATTTCAGATTCCCGGGCTTATGGAATTTCAATTTTTTCCCTATTTTAGGTTGCTGGCACTGTTCTTGATATCTGTGGAATTTCACGTCAAACTATTCATTAGTATTTGAGTTACGCTTGGGTTTGTGAGACGCTAAAAACTGATTCAGCAGATTTTTGAAATGTCTGAATTAATTGAGCAAAGAACTTGCATTAATTTTCTTTGCGGAAACGTATAGAATGCTGCAGAAGGCATTCTGTGAGCATTCCTATATCGGAAAGAAGTATTTAGCAGTGGTATAAACAGTTCAAAGAAGGCAGATAACGTGTTGAAGACAAAGAACCTTCTGGTCGATCCTCAACCTCAACCGACGAAGCTCACATCCAAAAAAAAAAATTAAGGATTTGGTGCTTGCAAACCGTCGATTTACAGTTAAAGACCTTGCTAATGATGTTGGAAATTCAAAAGGATCGGGCAATTCGATTTTGGGCCTCAAACGTGTCAAATTTCGATGGGTACCGAAAACACTGAATGCGCCAGCTCACACACTGCATCGATTCTTCGAGTCTTTTTTGCCAAAAAATGAAACATATATCGTTCCACAACCCTTGTATTCACCCCGTGCGACTTCTGGCTATTCCCTAAACTCAAAAGACCACTCCGGGGTCATCGTTTTGAGTCGATTGAAGAGATTCAACGTGAATCGGTGCACGCTTTGATTTATTAGCATGCATTGAGGATTGGAAAAAAAGTTGGCATAAGTATATTGTGTCCGGAGGGGATTATTTTAAAGGCGATGAAATAAGTTTGGAAGAATAAATAAAGAGTTTAAAAAAAAAAAAAAAAATTGGTCCTACTTTTGGGCACAGTGGTATATTGACATGTTAACAATTTATGTATGCTGCGAACAACACTGGCAGGCGCGGAAGGGAGTCCTTTTAGAAGTAATGGATGACAATGCCCATGTCACCAAGCCAAACTGTTGAGTATCGTTTGGCAGAAAAACAAGAACTTCCACCAAAAACAGTAAGGGGGTGATTTTATATAATTTGAGATGATTTCAGAAATGAGAGTTAATGGGCTATTTAAATAGCGCGTTTAAAACATTTCATATCGATAACAAGGTTTCTTAGTGGAATTTTCTGGGTCCACAATGGAACTCTATTGTTTGAAGAAATAATACATCTATTTTTAGAAATATATTATGTATACATCATGCTACCAATACATTATGCAAATTAAAGCATCACATGTATGGAAAAAAAAGAATCATAACTATTAATATCTTTATCTAAAAAAATGTGCTTATCATTGCAAAGATAATAATATCAAAAAGATAACTATTTATCTGATTTCAAAAATTAGGTTAATCTAATAGTTCATCAAAACTTCGCTTATCAAACTTTTTGCTTTGACAAGAGAATTTATTTGAAAATATTCAGTAAATGTAATTTAATTTTGATTTCTGAATGTTATTGAAAAAGAAAAGAAAAAAAATATGATTAATTACATATTTTATTTAGCTAGTTGAATCATTACTTGTTTGCTGCAGCACAGGTGGAAATTGAATCAATGGTTTTAAGTGAACGCTATGATTTCTTTTTGACTTTGTTTTAATTTAATATGTATCGTTAAGAAAAAAATGTTAGATTTTATTTGTTGAATATCGGTGGGTATATATGCATGTCACGAACTGCCCACAGACGGGAGATAAAGGAAGAGCATCACCTACCAGAATGACTTTTTATGTGTAACTGCCTTTATTTGAGTCATACATTGGATGATACAAGAAAATCTCATAAAAGGCTGCCGGATTTTCAATGTTATGACACTTGACACCATGTCTCTTCGTTTACGAAAGTAGTGACTGCATCTGAAGCTATTAGCGGATTCGAGCTTGAGTTTTCTTGTATGTTAGCTGAGCACATTGACACTGGAACATGGGTTCATATTCAGAAATGTTGATTCAGGAAAACTTTTATGCCATAGGATTCACCTTTTACACTCTGAAGAGGTATTTTGTTTTTCAGTTTAATGCCGAATACTCAGAAATTGAAGTCTTTTATCAGTGATATAGAAGACTTGTAGAATATTCAGGATCTCCCTAGCATCTCATATAGATGAAGTGAAATAAAGAGGACTTCTATAGGGTTGCTATAAAATATCTTTCCCTGTTTGGAGACATCTACAGAAAACTAATGAACAAATTGAATTTAGATACAGACTAGAAGAGATTAATTTCGAAAAAAAAAAAAAAAATTTAGTACCAAATGTCACCGATAGGAAAGGTATAAATAGGAGTTAACCGTGAGTATACTGTCAGAATTAAAAATGGGTTAATAGTCTTAAAGAACGCAAGGATTATCAATCAATTATATAAAATTTTAGCAGTGTTAGAGAAATAAAAAATAAACATGCAGAAATTTTAAACAGTATGAAACTCAAGGTAAAATAATCTTTTATTTATCAACATTAGAATCCTCTGGACCACATGCAACATTTTTCAATGTGCTGACCTTCCCTGTATACACGATATTATATCAGATATGAATTTCCCCATTGTTCAGCGTATACTGTCACTTTGAACGTTTATTGATTTAATGTTAATGTTATTGTGGTTGAACGTTATTTATTTGAATGTTTGTTGATTTTGTTGTATATCTAATGTATTATTCATAAAATTTATATATCGAAACCAAATTTAAATTTATTAGTAATGTAAAAATTATTAACATTTTTATTTTATCAAAATTTTTATGTTTTAATTATTTCAATTTTATATTATAATTAATTAAATTTTGTATCATAATTATTAAACTTTTACACATTATTTTGAAAATAAAACATGTTTGGGACTAAAACTTATTTTGTTTTGTGTAAGTCATTTTTATTTTATTTTGCTCAATACTGTTGATATAAATATTTTAATAAAAGTACAAATGATAATTTCTTAAGGCACTTATTTTGCTTCGTTTTGCTTCTTTAAATTCCTGACAGATGGCAGCACAAACTAAGAAATGATATCATTTGAAACATGGGAATTAGTTTCTTAATATTTACTTGCCTAAATACCACAAAAATAATAATTATAACTATAAAATTATGTATAATTAAATTATAGTTCTTTTTTATTCATATTATTATTCACTCTTTATTAGAAAGTGTCTGTCTATTTCGTAAAAGTTCATGCCACTAATTTTTTCTGTTTCATACTACGTATTGCTAACTTTAAAATTATAATGCTGCTTCTATATAAGAAAAAAATAATAGAATTTTTGAATTATTTAAGTTGGTATGTAAATATAAATAATTTAATTTTCCTTATCTTGAAGGAAGAAATTTCACAGGAGACCCTACATTCAGAAATGCACTAATTAAATTAACATACAGTACAGATTCAATCTTATGCATAATGAATAACTCAGAAATAGTGTTAAACATTAGTATATTTATATTAAATTGTTTTTATTGTTCTATATGGAACACTTCCGTGTTTTGTTCAAATACGTCAAGAATTAAATGCCATAAAAAGTAACCTAATCAATTATCACTAAAAAAATCATAACAATTCACTATGAACTTCTGTGTACATTTTTTTGCCCCAGATAAATCGTTTTATATAACATTTGGTTTTCCACCATCATATGAATATAAAAGTACATAACACAATTATTAATTAATTTTTTTAACACAATTTCACTTTGCTTGATGCATGAGGAAAAAAATTTTTTTTAAACTGCACCAGATATAACTTCTAAGAAAATAAATAATTTCACAAGAATCAATGTGTTGCTATTTATTTTCAATTTTTCTGGAATCATTTATGAATCTATCATTGCAATTAGAAACCACTTTATGGTGGATTTCCATTGAATATTAAAATCCACATCGTAGAACGTCAGCCAATTGGAAGGCTGATATCCTGCTCACTCTTGTTTTCAATTGGGCGGCATTTAACGACGTGATAATTTTTATTACATGCATTGGCATCGCATTCTAATTCGAATTTTCACTAGAAATGTATGGAATGAAAATTTTGACGATGTGTTTAAATCTTCATACAAAAAAAAAAAAAAAAAAAAAAAAAATTTTTTTGGATATGTGTGTAATCACATATTTTTACGAAGGGTTTACTTTTACAGTGTATACTCTCCAATATTTACAATATTCGATCAGGTAAATTTAAATTCTCCATTGAAACTGTTCTCTTTTTAAATGATTTGCTTACATTCTGTTTTCTACGCTTTCTCTCTTTTCCTTACTATTGTTATCATACTTCACCAGTTAAACGGGATTTCTAAAAATATTATCCTAATAAATAATTTATCTAATAATTTAAAAATAAGTGACAAGTGTAGTGTGCAGGTTGGGCAACCAGATTGTAACTGGGTGTGGTTGGATTGAAATACTTGAGGCACAGGTTTGGGAACTCACAACTACACATTTACACATGCACAACTACACATTTACACATGCACAACTAACTACATTTACACATACATACAATTAAACACACACAATATTTAGCACACTTAAAAACAGATTATTGCAGATTTGTCGAAGGACTCCACTTCTAAGCCGAAGACTCGAAATTCGGCCACGCACAGGGGGCGCTAAATATATTTCCTCGGGATGAGAAACTATACACTAAATGTTTCTCAGAGGAAGCGCAGGATGCGTTGTACATACTTCCTCGGATGAGCGACTCGAGGCCGACTGACCATTTTTCTTCTGAACGTCACAGGGTGTTCTTACTAATGGTAGGAGAAAGCACGGTTACAAAAGTTAATTTTATTAAAATTAGTTACATTTTTATTCATTATTAGAAGAGAGAATTAAGGATTTATGTTGACAAAGTATAAGATATGCATATAAACTGAATAGTTATTACCAATGGGAAAAGTCTCCTACTGAAGTGGCAAGGTTTTTATAAAAATGTAATTGAACAAGATAGTTCTCAAGATGATCTATTGGGCGACATTTAGCGACGTGCGATTTTATTACTCGCTGGAAACCCACTTTAAAAATTATTAAGCAATTCATTTTACTGCTGCTTATAGCAATAAAATGAATTTGTAAAAATTATTATATAAAATTTAATAAGGTAAACAGTATAAAATCTGGTAATTAGTTGAAAGAGTAATTTTCAGAATTTCATTTTTGATATTTCAAAAATAGAGATGGTTTTCAATATTTATGTATTACTGTATACTTTAAAAAAAAAAATGTGCAATTATAAATTTTTTGTAAAAAGTAACTATTTTGTATTACTTATTGGAAAAAATTTTTTTAATTACGGTAGATGAAACTACAAAAACAATTAATTCATGCATAAACATAGATACGAATAGTTAGAGTAAGTTTATTCGAACTGGAATGACTTACATTTTACATTTAATGCTTTTTTAAACTAACGAAAAGGAGGATTTGCTCTCTGAATTTCAAGAGAACTCGAAAAATGTTACTACTACATTTCAAAAAAAAATATCTTTCATAACTAGCGGGCAAAACAAATGCGAAACTGAATTATCTTTTTATAAAACTGCAAATAAAAAAAACCAAATAAATAAAATAATATTTTCACTGAAATGTCATCTGCCATGACAATAAAAAAAAAAAAAAGAAAAGAAAGAATTGTGCGAATATTTTCACAGTTTAAATAAACATTCACAATGAAAAGCTGTAGGGAGAGAGAGAGAGAGAGAAAAAAAATTCGAACGAATTCAATAAAGCTACAATTCTTCCTCGGTGTTGCCAGAAGCACCATTTAAATGTTAGCTGGAAAAGTGTGTCGCAAAAATCAGATTGACTTTGTTTCGCGATCGTTCCAATTTCGAATACCTGCCTTAATTCTTCCCCTCCTACTTTTTTTTCCTTCTGAACCTTCACGGTAAAATAAGCTTTTTTTTTTCTTTCAAAATGTTTGATGTGATGTTTCTAAGTAAATATATCGGAATGCGAATAGATGGGTTCTAATTGCAAGTAAAATTCAATTAAAAGATTAAATAACATGTGGAAACATTTACTTTTAGCGTAGTTTTATTTTTTTCCAATGACTTCGAATAAAAATGGAAAAGGATTTGTTGTCGAAGAGTAATTCAATTTGGTTTAAGCAATATTGTTACTACAGTTATTTTATTTCTTCAAGTTATTGGCTTTATACTCAGTAGTAGAAGACAGAGTTTATTAGGAGAGATTTTAGAGGATTGAACCTCCGTCCTAATGCTCACCAGCGGCACATGTTGCCAGTGAGCCGCGGGTCCACAACCAGTGTGTAGGAGGAAGCATGGTTACCAAAAAATAATTATGTTAAAACAGTTTTATTTATTAATATAAAGAGAAAAACCAGGGTTTGTGTTGACAAAATGTATAAGTTATACAATTAAACTGCATAGTTATGGACAATGGGAAAAGCGTCATACTGAAGAGCCAAGAATTTCGTAAAAAATTTAATTGAACAAGATAGTTACCATCAAGTTGACAGATTGGGTGACATTTAGCGACGTGATATTTTATTATTAGATGGAAACCCACTTTAAACTTTATTAAGCAATTCATTTTACTGCTTCTTGTAGCAATAAATGAATTTGCAAAATTATCATATAAAATTTAATAAGGCAAGCAGTATAAAATCAGATAATTAGCTTAAAGAATAATTTTCAAACTTACTTTCTTTTTTGTAACTTCAAATATAGAGAGATGGTTTTCAATGTTATGCATTATTATAAAAATTTCAATAATAATTTTTTTTGTAAAAAAAATAATTATACTTTTCTTATTTCGTATTACTTACAGAAAAAAACATTCTTTTAATTATATGAAACTACAAAAACAAATAATTAATGTATGAACATAGACAGAATAGTTAGAGTAAACTTATTCGAACTGGAATGACTTGCATTTTACTTTTAATGTGTTTTTAAACAAACGAAAAAGAGGAAAAAAAAATGATACTTATACATTTCAAGGAAAAAAAAAGTCTTTCATAACTAGCGGGCAAAACAAATGCGAAACTGAATTATCTTTTTATAAAGCAGCAAATAAAAAACAAACAAATAAATGAAATAATATTTTCACTCGAAATGTCATTTGCTGTGACGATAGAAAAAAAAAAAAAAAAAGAAAAGAATTTTACGAATATTTTCGCAGTTTAAATAAACATCCACAATGAAAAGCTGTAGAGAGAGAGAGACAGAAAAAAAAGTTGGAACGAATTTAATAAAGCTACAATTCTTCGTCGGTGTTGCCAGAAGCAACATTTAAATGTTAGCTGGAAAAGTGTGTCGCAAAATCAGATTAACTCCGCTTCACGATCGTTCCAATTTCGAACACCTGCCTTAACTCTTCCCGCCCACTTTTTTTCCCTTCTAACCTTCAGGGTAAAATAATATATATTTTTTTTTTTTCAAAATGTTTGATGTGATGCTTCTAAGTAAATATATCGGAATGCGAATAGATGGGTTCTAATTGCAAGTAATATTTAATTAATTAAATTAAATAACATGTGGAAACATTTACTTTTAGTGTAGTTTCTTTATATTTTTTCAATGACTTCGAATAAAAATGGAAAGGGATTTGTTGTCGAAGAGTAATTCAATTTGGTTTAAGCAATATTTTTACTGCAGTTATTTTATTTCTTCTAGTTATTGGTTTTATACCCAGTAGTAGAAGACAGAGTTTATTATTATTTTTATTACAGGGGCTCAATTATTTAAAAATAGGGTTGTGAGGTATGAAATTAATTAATTAAATACATTGTTTTCTTGTTTCTTATCCCTCTTGGCAGTCAGCAAACATCTATCAAGTCCAAGAACATATGTGGGCTCATGAAAGTAGGGAAAGGATGGGGCAGCTTCTGTTGTGATGGAGAACCCGTAGGCAGAAGTCTGACTTTGCTCCGTGTCTCTGAAGGAGCGCAATGCCTTCAGAGAGGGCTTTTTTAGGCGGAATTACCCCGTATATGCGTTACGCAGGGATAACACCAGGAAAACTCCCACCAGATAGTCCGAATCACGAATCAAGACGCTGAACATGACAAACTCCATTGAGTCTCTTTTTTTTTTGAAACAGTGTCTACAACAAAGCCGCCAGCGGATTGAACCTCAGCCCTAATGCTTATCAGCGGCACATGTTGCTACTGACAGCCACGAATCCACGAGTCAATGTGTAGGAGGAAGCATTGTTTCAAAAGTTAATTCTATTAAAATGAACTACATTTTTATTTATTAACATAAAGAGGGAATTGAGGATTTATGTTGGCAAAATGTATTAGATATACAAATAAACTGCATAGTTATTGCCAATGGGAAAAGCCTCATACTGTAGAGCCAAGATTTTTATAAAAAATTTAATTGAACAAGATAGTTACAGTCAAGATGACCGATTGGGCGACGTTTAGTGAAGTGATATTTTATTACTTGATGGAAAGACACTTTAAACATTATTAAGCAATTCCTTTTACTGCTGCTTGCAGCAATAAAATGCATTTGCAAAATTATTATATAGAATGTAATAAGGTATGCAGTATAAAATTAGGTATTTAGTTTAATTTTCAAAATTATTTACATTTTTACAATTTCATAAATAGAGAAGGTTTTCAATATTTATGCAGTACTGTATACTTGAAAAAATGTGCAATTAAAAATTTTTTGTAAAAAGTAATTATTTCGTATTACCTACTGAAATTTTTTTTTAATTTTATGAAACTACAAAAACAATTAATTCATGCATGAACGTAGATGCGAATAGTTAGAGTAAATTTATTCGAATTGAAATGACTTGCATTTTACTTTTAATGCACTTTTAAACAAACGAAAAGGAGGATTTGCTCTATGAATTTCAAGAGACCTCGAAAAATGATACACATTTCAAAGAAAAAAATCTTTCATAACTAGCGGGCAAAATAAATGCGAAACCGAAATGTCTTTTTTATAAACGGTAAATAAAAAAAAAAAAGAAAGAAATAAAATAATATTTTCACTCGAAATGTCATTTGCGGAGTTTTTAGGCGGAATTACCCCACATATGCGTTTCGTATGGGATAACACCCAGAAAACCCCACCATGTAATCCGACTCACGAGGCAAGATGCTCAACTTCACAAACTCCATCGAGTCTCCTCGTTTATTGAAACAATGCCTACAACAACAAAGTCACCATAGGATTGAACCTCCGTCCTAATGCTCACCAGCGATACACGTTGTCACTGTGCCGTGAGTCCTCGAGCCAGTGAGTAGGAGGAAGCATGGTTACAAAAGTTAATTTTATTAATATAAAGATAGAATTGAGGATTTATGTTGACAAAATGTATAAGTTATACAAATAAACTGCATAGTTATTGCCAATGGGAAAAGCCTCATACTGAAGAACCTAGATTTTTATAAAAAATTTAATTGAACAAGATAGTTACTCTCAAGATCATCGATGGGGCGACATTCAGTGACGTGATATTTTATTACTAGATGGAAATCCACTTTAAACACTATTAAGCAATTCATTTTGCTGCTTGTAGCAATAAAATGAATTTGTGAAATTATTATATAAAATTTAATAAAGTAAGCAGTATAAAATCAAATAATTTGCCTAAAGAGTAATTTTCAGAATTACTTCCATCTTAGCAATTTCGAAAATAGAGATAGTTTTCAATATTTATGCATTACTATATAATTAAAAACATTTTAATTATAATTATTTTCGTACAAAGTAATTATATTTTTCTTATTTCGTATCTACTGGAAAATTTTTTTTTCTTTAATTATATGAAATTACAAAAATAATTAATTCATGCATGAACATAGATACGAGTAGTTTGAGTAAACTTATTCGAACTGGAGTGACTTGCATTTTACTTTTAATGCGTTTTTAAACAAGCGAAAAGGAGGATTTGCTCTCTGAATTTCAAGAGAGCTCGAAAAATGATACACATTTCAAGAAAAAAATATCTTTGATAACTAGTTGGCAAAACAAATGCGAAACTGAATTATCTTTTTTTGTAAAACTGCAAATAAAAAAAAATAATATTTTCACTCGAAATGTCATTTGCTGTGAAGATAGAAAAAAAGAATTATTATGAAAAAATGAATGTTTTCACAGTTTAAATAAACATTCGCAATGAAAAGCTGTAGGGAGAGAGAAAAAAATTGGAACAAATTTAATAAAGCTACAATTCTTTCTCGATGTTGCCAGAAGCAACATTTAAATGTTAGCTGGAAAAGTGCGTCGCAAAAATCAGATTAATTCTGTTTCGCGATCGTTCCAATTTCGAACACCTGCCTAATTCTTCCCTCTCACTTTTTTTTTCCCCTAACCGTCAGGGTAATATAATTTTTTTTTTTTTCAAAATGTTTGATGTGATGCTTCTAAGTAAATATATCGGAATGCGAATAGATGGGTTCTAATTGCGAGTAAAATTCAATTAAAAGATTAAATAACATGTGGAAACATTTACTTTTAGTGTTGTTTCTTTTTTTTTTTCAATGACTTCGAAATAAAAATGGAGAAGGATTTGTTGTCGAAGAGTAATTCAATTTGGTTTAAGCAATATTGTTACTACAATTATTTCTTCTAGTTATTGGTTTTATACTCATTTGTAGAAGACAGAATTTATTATTATTTTTATTACACCGGTTCGACTATTTAAAAATAGGGGGTGTGAGATATAAAATGAATTAATCAAATACATTGTTTTGTTGTTTCTAATCCCTCTTGGTAGTCAGCAAACATCTAGACCAAGTCCAAGAACATACATGGGCTCATGAAAGGTGGGAAAGGATGGAGTAGCTTCTGTTGTGATGGAGAGACCGTTGGTAGAAGTCTGATTTGACTCCGTGTCTTCGAATGGAGGGCATTCCATATACGTTTCGTGTGGGAGAAAAACCCGTAAAACTCCCACCAGGTAATCCGACTCACGAGGCAAGATGCTGAACAACACAAACTCCTCGTTTTTGAAACAACGTATACAACAAAGCCGCCAGAGGATTGAACCTCCACCCTAATGTTCACCAGCGGCCCACGTGGCCACTGAGTCACGAGTCCACGAGCCAGTGTATAGGAGGAAGCATGATTACAACAGTTAATTTTATTAAAATTAATTACATTTTTATTTATTAATAAAAAAAGAGAATTGAGGATTTATGTTGTCAAATCGGATAAGATACACATATAAACTGCATAGTTATTGCCAATAGGAAAAATCCTCCTACCGAAGTGCCAAGATTTTTATAAAAAAATATAATTAAACAAGATAGTTGCTATCAAGATGTTCGATTGAAAGACAATTAAAGACGTGAGATTTTATTACTCGATGGAAACCCACTTTAAAAATTATTAAGCAATTCATTTTACTGCTGCTTCTAGAAATAAAATGAATCTTTAAAATTATTATTATATATAATGTAATAAAATCAGGTAATTAGCTTAATGAGTATTTTTAGAACTACCTTCCTTTTGCAATTTCAAAAAAAAAAGCAAATTTTCAAAAATCATGTATTACTGTATACTAAAAAATTTTCAGTTATAAATTTTTTGAAAAATGTAATCACACTTTTCTTATTCCGTATTGCGTACTGGAAAAATATTTTTTTTGTAAAAATTAATTATACTTTTCTTATTGCATCTTACAGGAAAAAAAAAACATTCTTTTAATTATATGAAACTACAAAAACAAATAATTAATGTATGAACATAGACAGAATAGTTAGAGTAAACTTATTCGAACTGGAATGACTTGCATTTACTTTTAATGTGTTTTTAAACAAACGAAAAAGAGGAAAAAAAATGATACTTATACATTTCAAGGAAAAAAATAGTCTTTCATAACTAGCGGGCAAAACAAATGCGAAACTGAATTATCTTTTTATAAAGCAGCAAATAAAAAACAAACAAATAAATGAAATAATATTTTCACTGAAATGTCATTTGCTGTGACGATAGAAAAAAAAAAAAAAAAAAAAAAAGAATTTTACGAATATTTTCGCAGTTTAAATAAACATCCACAATGAAAAGCTGTAGAGAGAGAGAGACAGAAAAAAAAATTGGAACGAATTTAATAAAGCTACAATTCTTCGTCGGTGTTGCCAGAAGCAACATTTAAATGTTAGCTGGAAAAGTGTGTCGCAAAAATCAGATTAACTCTGCTTCACGATCGTTCCAATTTCGAACACCTGCCTTAATTCTTCCCGCCCACTTTTATTTCCTTTCTAACCTTCAGGGTGAAATATATATTTTTTTCAAAATGTTTGATGTGATGCTTCTAAGTAAATATATCGGAATGCGAATAGATGGGTTCTAATTGCAAGTAAAATTCAATTAAAGGATTAAATAACATGTGGAAACATTTACTTTTAGTGTAGTTTCTTTTTTTTTTTCAATGACCTCGGAATAAAAATGGAAAAGGATTTGTTGTCGAAGAGTAATTCAATTTGGTTTAAGCAATATTGTTACTACTGATATTTGGTTTCTTGTAGTTATTGGTTTTATGCTCAGTAGTAGAAGACATTAGAAATATTGTTATTATGAAACAGATACAATTCTTGCAATTATTAAGCAAAAATTAATTTTTGTAAAATGCATTCAACGCATACAAAACTTGCACACACAAAAAATTTTTTGCCAAGAATATCGCTCTTAAACAAATTAAAATAGTGATAACAAATTTTTTTAAAGAATTATTTTCACAACAGGAAGTAGTTATCCAAATGGGCTTTGATAAATTTGACTGGTTATCTAGTGATAATGTGAGTGGGTTAAATTTGCTTTCCTCTACATACTAAAATCTCACGTCTTAAAGCACTAGCCAATGAAAAGTAAAGATATCCTGCCTTTCAGGTTTTCTATTGGCTGGCATTCTACCACTTGAGATTTCGGTATCCGTTAAAAATTCAGATTTAACCTGTAAAAATGGGAAAGCAAATGAATAGCAACGTAATTATTGTTTTCAGAAAGGAAGAGAAACTTCGTTGATTGCCGGCTGGGATGGGAAATTCTGGTATCGGAAATAAATCTCTGAAAGGAAGTTTTCCGGGTTTTTCTCTCACACGGCACAAAAATGAGAGGAATTTATTTTTAAAAGTCATCCTATTATGTTATTAAATTGATACACTCTATAAAACACGACGGAAAAAAGACATTTGTGTGGAATGTTTAAATTAGTTATTATTTTCAATGTTTATTTAATAAAATCATGGTAATTCAAAATGTAACAAATTTTCAAAATAAAACTTCCAAATAACATATTCTACGTTAAAATAATAACTATACTAAAATAAGATATAAATATGCACTTTTGATGAAGTCATTCTTTTGATACAAAATTTTGTAACACATTTTTCTATCAATTAAATACAATGCATCTTTTGCAGTAATCAATCAACCTCAAATTCTACAGCGATTAATTATAGTTAAATTAGTTAAGCGAATAATTATGCTGTCATTAGTTTGTTCCTGTAACTAAATTTAAATTTACATTTGCAGAAGAATCTTCCAATTACACTAATTAATAATTCTACACTTGCAACATGTCTGGGAGAATACTGAAACCATATAGAGCCTCTCATAAATTTTAATTAACGTTTCAATAGCCTTTAATTCAAATAAGTTATTGTTTCAGAAATATTATTTTCATGCTTTTTTTTTCTACAAAGTTTTAACTTAATACACATTTCTTACGTATGTAAAAAAGCAGAATTAAAGTGAATGACATCTTTAAAAATTATTTCTAAAACAGTTTAATGTAGTACTTTAATTTATGTATTCCTGTAATTTATCGCTACCTTATGGTACTCAGCTCTTCGTAATATAAAATATTAACCAGATTAACTTTAGTAATACGTTTATAATTTCGTCCTCTCTAACTGCAAATGCTTATGAACATTCACAGATAATAAACGTGGGTTTTTGCATTGCATTGCATATATATCTATATATATTGTAACCGTGCATCATCCTACGCACTGCAAGAGCATCCCTTGCGCTGTTCAGTAAAAAAATCCTCAGAAGGCATCGAGACTCTCACTCGAGAGGAAGTACGGCGCAACCGGCGCTGCCGTTAGTTACAATCTCTCATCCCGAGAGGAAATCAGAGGATTTTCAGATTAAAAGTGGAATTCTTCAAAGAATTCTTCAATTCTGTATATGTCTTTAAATCTGTTACATGTGCGTTAAATACTGTTTGCAGTTAAATGTGGTGGTTATGGGGTATTTGTGAGCTTGTAAATAAAGCTGTGTGTTCTCAAACCTGTATCTCCACCCAACCACAAACCACACCCAGATCCAGCCACACAGACATATCGACAACACTACAGTACAGTATATATATATATATATATATATATATATATATATATATATATAAAAAGGAAACATCTCTTATCTCGAAATCTGCCAGTAGGCAGACGGAATATATATACTCACTTGAATCTTTTGAATTAAATTGCTGCATTGCTTTATAATATATTTTATAATTTAATTATTCTTTACAATCGTCGTATGAAAATTAACATTCATAATATATTTAAAGGACAACAATAAAAATTACCAGAGATAATTTTTGCAAGACTTTATACATACTATTTCCAGAGTTATATTTTTATAATTCATAAATTAATAAAGAGTCGAAAAGCGAACATTTTTCGCACAGCTTTTAATTTGAATTAATAATTCAAATCAGGCAAAGTCATGCATACTTTTATTTTATTCTAATTTCGATATTTTAACTACTAAAGTATAAGTTTGTGAGAAATAATTCGATTATGAACTTTTAATATATAATAATTTTTTTTTTCACATAAATAATGTAATTATTTCTAAAAGTGAAGCTATGATAGAAATTTATTTTACATATAATATTGTACTTTTAAAATAAATCACTTTATTAATGCTGTTGAGAGGAACGGAAGATTAATTAAAAAATGCAAAACAGAATAAAATTTATTATAAATAGAAGTAGTGGTTTCGAATTTTAAGTATCGAAAGCTGGCTTCGATAATTCAATTTCGAAAGCTTGCTTAATTTTCTTGGAAAAGATATTTCACACAAGTTATGTTTCTGAATACGAAATCACGTATTTGGAAATAAAGTGCGATTTTTAATTAATCGTATGTTTCAAGAATAAAAATAAATCATCGTTTGAATTAAAAAATAAGGGAAGGGTTCATTATCTATGTAGATGATTTCTAATGTAACCTTATTTATTCTGCGAATCAGAAAAGATGAAAATCAATGCAATGTTAAGCAATATAGTCATGTTTCCTTTTAGGAATCTAGTTTTTTTTTTTCTTGTCAGAATCCCCAATTATGAAAAAAAAAAAAATATTTAAGTAAATAATGTGATTTACTTGTGAATAATAATTGTGCATTTACGTGGAAATACTAATTGCTCATTTACTTGAAAGTACTAATTGTTCATTTACTTAGTAGTATTTACTGTCAATTATCTAGAATTACCTTTAGTAGTTATTATAAAGTAGTAGAAAACTTATGGTTATTTAACTGAAAGTAATAACTATGCATTTCTTCTTCATTGGTGCAACGGCTCCATGGTGGACCAAGGTTGTCTGACTATTGGCAGATTTCGAAACAGGAGATATCTTCTTTTTATGGGGTAGGGTTGTCAGTTCAATGCTCTACAATCATATTAGACCGGGACCTACGGTTTAAAGTGGATTTTGAACCACTATAAACATTCATGGCACCGACGGGACTCGAATCCTGTGGCACCGTGCGTCAGCTATGCATTTACTCGGAAGTAATAATTGTTCATTTACTTGAAAATGATAATTGCTCATTCACTTTTTGTAGATATTTGCACTCTCCTGTATGAACCAATATTCACTAGTGTTCATACCCAGATTACAAATTTGGGGGAAAACGGCTGTCGAATAGTGTAGATGAACGAATAGTGTTGCATTTTCACCATATAAATACCAATGAAAATATGATCTGCGGTTGAACATGACACTTTCAAAATGGCTTGAACTAGGGATTGCAATACCGGGATACCGAATACCGGTATTTTGAGCCATTTGTACAATTTTGTAATACCGGTATTCCCAAGTTTAAATACCGTTTTTTCGGTATTTACTAGAAATTTACAATTCTCATCTGTGAAAGAATTCTTATCTGAAAACTAGAAATTCTTATCTGTGAAAAAAAGGCTGTAGTTGTGAAGAAAGTGTGTAATATTTCGATATTTTTTAAATTGGTGAGTTTGTTATTCACATTTTATTTGCATGTCATACTTTAGAATTCAAAATATTTTTCAGATTAATTATATATAAATATATTCCTAAATAATACCTCATAATAATGAATAAGAATAACTTTAAAGAACATAAAATCAGTTGACAATACTTCGGTTTATGTTTTTTAAGATCACATTTCAAAAATTTAGAACCACAGACCGAATAGTGATATTAACACTTTTTTGTGATTTAAATAAATATGATTTTCGTTTACTTTATTTAAGATTCTTTATATACTGTTATAATTTATAAGTTACAAAATTTTTTGTGATATTTACATTCTCTAATAAAACTGGCAAAAAAAAAAAAAACCACCTGTGTTTTCTTCTTTTCTAAAATTTCTACTACCGGTATTAACCGGTATCCCGGTATTAAGATCTAAAAATACCGAATACCGGTATTGAACTTCTGGTCCGATATTGCAATCCCTACTTGGAACTGACAAGAAACAAATTCCATGCTCTACCTTACCGCACGCATTCGTAGCGCCATCTAAGAAAACTCTTAGAAGGTATTTCAGTTAAAAGTTGTTAATTTAAAGTCACCCTTTAAATAGAACGTTTTTAGAACATCACAATGCAGAGTACATTGTTGGGGTTTTCGATGAAAAATTTAAGACCATTTTGAATTAGAGATAGGACATTTAAATATCAAACTTGTAGTTGCTGAATAAATTTTCCAGAAGATATAAAAAAAAATTTGTATTTCAGAAGATTTGAATATACTGAATATTTTTTATTTAGCGTTTTGATATGCAATATGCAATACTTTTAATTTTTATTTTAGTTAGTTGACATTGATTCCCCTATCGGTATTAGAAATATAACATGATTAAGCCACACATAAATATGTTACATGATATAACTGACAGAAAAATTTTATATTATGTTATGGTATGGTAAAGACGTATTATGAGATGTATAATAATTCAATTGTTTTATGATTTTTTTTTTTTTGGAATTAGATAATTATCCGCTTCTCTAAAGTTTTACGATGCTACTTTCTCTTCACTCTTCTAAAAGTTACTGGTATTTTAGAGATTTTTATTAAGTGATATAAACATTCCAAAATACAATTAGTAATTCAGTACACTCCTAAAAAGAAAAACTATCAAATGTTGCATTTAAAGTTTTGCATCTGTCAATTGTTGCATCCCAAGAAACATTTGAGAATCTTCTTTCTAAGCCTTTTCTTCCCAGACTGTGCCCCAAACTGCCTACTTAACTTTAACTTAACTGCCTTCATAAACTTTGAATTACCTCGGGAAATACAGAAATTTTCAATTAAAAACCAAAAAAGGTACTCAAATCTTTTCAAAATCTTCATTTTACGAAGGACTAATTCCTCTTTTCCTCGCGAAAATTTTCGAATTAAAAGACTCAAACTTAAATCCTGCGAAAATTTTCTTTTGCATACCAGATTACAAATACAATAGCTTGGCCTTTGATTCCAGACGTACTGCCACCGTTATATTACTAAATAAAACGGCCTGGAGAGAACTGAAATATTCAGCTGCACTTAAGCCTCTTATATCTGCTGCAAACGAAAGGAAATTATTGTCTTATTGTTGATCAATTCCCCTTTTACGACGGAATAAGAATCCTCGTTCATTTCTAGGATGGATATTCTCCAATTTTCTCAAAAGACTTGGATAGGAAACTGATGAAGGTTAAAAGTTTTCGTGTTTCCGGTTGAGTGAAAACAGAATTAGGCTTAATTCGGGCTTTCGAAATTCTATATTCTACGAAAAATTACCATTCCTTTAAGTGATTTAAAGTTTCGGATTAGTTATGGAAAATGGCGAGTAATCGTCGCCAGTGGTATAAATCTGAATTTTATTGCTTTCCGTATTTCAAAAGTGTTATTAGTTTAAAGAATTTTCGTTCAGCAATTCAATCTTAGATAATGTTTGAGCATGCTGCATAAACTAATGGTTTCAGATATTTTTTAGTGAAAAGATTTCCACCAAATTTAGATTTTAGAAGCTTTGTTAAAAAATTTATTAAGAGAATAAATTTATTTAGAATGGTAATTAAGAACGTTAATGAGAAACTAAAAATATAACAATGAGTCAAAAACCTACAATGTATATTTATAATTTCTTTTTAATATTCAATAATTCTATGAAATACTTTATGGATATTCTTTAAATAACGTTGCTTTTCCAATGTTAGGCATTCTGATTTTAGGTCATTAAATTTATTATCTGAAATATTGATGAGTTTTAGTCCTTTAGTTCTCACAGTGCTTCTCAACTTGTGTGAATCTGGAAAGTCTTCAGCAATGTAAGTTTACATATGAATGGACAATTTACAAATTTATGTAGAAATATCAGCAATGCATTGATTTCTGAAGCGTCTCCCCTGGAATTTATCTTGAAAGTCTTTAATAGCCATGAGTTTATGAATACAAACCTGAAACGAAAAGGAGAAATGAAATGATTTTTTAACGCTGAACCAGCATAGCTGAGTTCAAAATTGTAAAGCGAACAAAAAATTCCCATATTTGTCCTGAAAGTTCTTACATTAACCCTAATTTCTGTAGTATTTAAGAGTTCCTGAGTACAGCAGGCTTTACGAAGAGTTTAGATCAATGGTTCTCAAACTGAGAATCTCAAAGAGATTGTTTAGTTGAAATTTTGAGCAATTTGTGAATGTTGCCACTTCTCGGCTTTTTTTGCTCAGTGAGATTTTACACTTTGCTGTTCTATCATTTTAATCGTGTGACCTATTTAAAGCAATTTTAATTGAGTAAATTATTCAATTTCTGAAGTTTTTGTTAAAAGGTCTTTCAACCGAAAAAAATGATTAAATACGACTGCCATTTAATAAATTTAAAAATAATTTGAGAATTACTTCTCTAAGCAGAGAATGAACAGTTAAATTTCTAATTTACTGCCTCTTTTGAAAGGTTCGCTTTACGTTAAGTGGGCATCAGAGGCTTGATTCTCTGAAGCAATGATCCCTTGGAAAGTGGTTGAGGATGTCTGTGTGAGCTACTAGGATGTCTAGATGGCCCTCATAAAAGTTTAAAATGCACTGACATTGACTATAAGAAATTAATCAATGAAAAGGACGTGGCTGATAAAAGTTCAGATTTAAATGAAACAGTTAATCATGAGATAAATCATTTACCAGTACCATTTAATCAGACTAATTTATATTCTGGATAGTTACAGATTGCATGGGATATTTCGTCTCTATGGTAACTAGTCTTAAAAGCTTTCGTGTAAATGAAACTAAATGAAGTTGTGGGACCTTTAGATAAATTCTAACACTAAAAAATTGAACATATGTTTAGATGAAAGTAATAACAGTTCTTCGAAGAGATGTTTGCAATAAGTTGAATGCATTAATAATAGCTTATTTCTGTATTAATTTAGAAATTCAGAAATAGAAAATTATTTAATTTTTATTTTACCAGAAAATTAAAAAAAAAAAAAAATTAAGTGCATCGTTGCATTAAATAAAAATAATTAAGAAGAAAAAAAAAATAAAAAAAAATTTTGTACAAAAAAATGATTCTTGCATATGTCATTCATATACTATATGGAGATCTAAAAAGTTAATCCATACGTTTTTTACGTAATATAGAATTAAAATAGATATATGGATCGTTTAAATTAACAAAAGAAGTTGAATATAGAAAATCTAAATTATTGATCTCAATTTATGAATAAAATCAGAAGTGCCATTCATCTAACTGTTCATATCACTTAATAGTTTTTACATTTACGGAAACTTAGAACAAAATTCTTAAATGATTTGGACAAGGAAAACGTAATTGTACAATGAAAAGCACACTTTAATTAATACACTTGCTTGAAAGAAAATTTAATTGAATTTTCCTTAATATTAGATTATTTCATATGAACTGAACTTTTGAGTTTGCAATTTTTAACAGGTTATAAACACAAATTGTTTGGACATATTTAATTTAATTATGTCGCCTCTATATCAATGCACTTACATCTATTACAAAACATTTTTATGCCAACTTCAAAGAACTAATTTCAGTTTATTATCTTAAAAGTATATATGTATAAATAAATTATCATGCACTTATCCTAATGAATAATTAAACATAAACATAACTAAAATAATTCTGGGCCCATCTCGCAAATATTACTACAGGATGGAAGAAATATTATTAACAAGATGGAAGACAGCATACAAAACACTTAAACTAGAAATAATTCTGGTGAAATTGTTGTCCAATGATCCGAATGCCACCGTGTCAGCGTGGTGATTTGATGGACTTTATCACGCTTGATACTGCAGGGAAATCTATAATGATTTCCACTGCGCTTGCTGTGATTAGGTGATAAAATTAAAGCCGACGGCATTTTCCAGCCTTGTTAGCTCTGCCATCGGACTGTCAGTTGAATGGCCAGGAGTTCATCAGTGTTCGGAAACAAAGCAACGGGACAATTTGTGATGAGGTCAGCACTCAGACGGTTTTCTTTACCATCGCTGATGAGAAAATGAGAAAAATTCACGAAAACCACTCAAGAGGTCATTTTATATGTGGAATAGAATTTTATTCCGATTCTCAAGACCCTATTGGTCAGTCTGCCTTGAAAGAAGGTAAACTACGCCCAGTTAAAATCACCAGACGGTGCTTTCTCTGTGTGCGTGAAAATGTGACCCATTAATATCTAACATGAAAACAATTTTAAGCATTTTCGTAAACAACAAAATGGCAAAGAATGCATCTATTTCAATAGTAAATTCTAACAAATATGGTTGGACAAACATGTCCACATGATATCAATGTATTTTCTATGCATAACTTCAGTTATTAATGATTGCTTTCAGTATATTTTCTGTGCGCAACTTCCGTTGATAATCTTCGACACAACTGTATTCTATAGGCAGAATTTTAATGTGTAATATGAATGCCAGGTACTTCCTATGGGCTACTTTAATTCATCCACTTTTGCAGATAAGGAAGGCATAAAGACAGTCGTTGGTATATCCACATAAAACGAAGTAGTATTATAGTGAATGAATTATTACTTGGGTGTGGTCAGTGTGTCCAATATGATAGTTAGCCTTGATGATAGTTAACCAAGATGATTTATCTTTAAACCTTGATCTACCATTTAATGAGTTCAGATTTGCTTTTTGTAGCGTTGCTGACAACTAGGTTTTTGTTATTTGAAACGAGGGAAATAATTTTACTGATTCAGTTAATTTCAGCTTGCTTCCTCTGTTAATTTTAGTTTCGCTCCCTTATTAGTCAATTTAATAATTACCTCAGTTTATACATCATATTGGAGTAAATATAAAACGCCATGCATGCGCTTTCAGATGTTGCTATAATCTCCACCTACATGAGTCTCAATGTTTCTGAAAGTAATTACTATAATACACATATTTGAATTTTCCTAATACACTCTAGCCTTCATATCTTATTTTTGGAACACTATTTTAAACTTGGAATCTTTTAAAAATATAATTCGCTCTTTCTAATTTCGGAATTTAAATAATTTTTTAAAAACAAAGGGACATTTGTCCAAATGAATCGTCGTTAGAAACGAATTAAATTTGTTGATCAAAATCACCTATGTTACTAATAAGTACTTCTGCAAGTCTTTTCTGTGCGTATATGTTCTATAACTGTCGTATTTTATTTATTTACAAGAACACTAATTTGAATATTTCCAAGCGTTCGATAATTTTTGTTATAGGATATTTTAATTAGATTGGTATACATAATAAAGTTTAAAAATTTAAAAGCATTTAAAGTACATCTGAAAAAGAAAAAAATGGTATAAAAAGTCAGAAAAGGACTTGAGAAAGTTTTTTTTTTTTTTTTTTTTTGCTTAGTCGTTGAGGACAAAGTTATCCACAGAAAATTAATCTTCTCATTTGCAATTATAAATTTTGAAAACATAAAAGATCCTCTAAAGTGTTTAATGTATTTTAAAAAGTTTGAGAAAGAGGGTGCTTGAATATTCAACTTCATTCATAATCATAATTTTAAAAAAGCGACAAGGGGATAAAATCTGATGTTTTGTTAGAAGAAGAGCAGGAAATTTTTTAAAGTGATTTAAAAAGTGAAGTGGGTGTTATTTTTTTTAAGTAATAGGCAAAATTAAATATGCATAAATTAGTTAAAAAATTAAAAAAAAATGCTAATAAGTTGATTATAAGTTAAAAAAATATGCAAACATTAAAGTATTAAATAAAATAATTCACAAAATTCATTTATAAAAAAATCTCTAATTACATCACGACTTACAGATTATTTCAAAAAGTTCACTAGAAACCTACAACAAGCCCGTTTCGAGTTGGCTGATTTGCATTTCTTTATAGCCTGTGTGCCATCTGCTCGTTAATATTTTAGGCCTCAGAAAAGGAGGTATTTTTATAGGGTTCCAGGATGGACACAATAAACATGTAGATCGAGAAATCTCTTTCTTAGGTTCAAGGTAAAGGAAAATTCCCAAATGCAGCTTTTGAAAGCATTCGTTCCAAATTTTGGTGGCCTCAACGTGAGTGAACTATACTATCAATTCTGCTTGATGCACTATTTGTTTAGTGTTTTAATGACACATGATTAGAGGTTAAAGTGCCCAAATATCAGAGAATTTTTGCATAATGGATATCGCCCACTTTCACCCCTCAATCATATGATGTCACTGCGCATACGCTCATTCCATAACGTGTCGCTTTCACATAATTTCGAAACAGCTGCAATACTCGATCTCGGATGGTATAATAAATTTCAAATATCCAGTTCCTGACAGGAAGGATATTTAATATCTAATCAATATAAAAGATTGGATTTCAATCGTTTGGATGAAGGAATTTAGCTTCTTTGATTATATTCAAGTAATAAATCAAATTGCAAAATGTATCCCACATTATATGCTAGTGATCTACTTCTTGCTAATTGCTATTCATCTTTGCATGACAATCAAATAGCTTGTGTGACAATCAGATAGCTTTATCCTTTTTAAAACAAATCTTCACATATTCCAAAATGTATAGAATTGCATTAATTTTTAAAATCTTTTCTGAAGTAAAATAGTTCTACATTTGTAATATATGTATTTTAAATAAAATATGCTTCATAAATTTGTTTTTACAGTTATATATATAATTTCTTCTACTTTTTAAGATTCTTATAAGAATTATTCATTATTTTCTTCTTAGAATTTTAAATATTATTCATTTAAGAACAAATATAATTTTTATTCTTTTAAGAATAAGAATGAAAAAATGTTAAATGAAATAAAGTGCAAGAAACAATTTTCAAAAATTCAATTGTAAAAAGTCATTTTTTATTAATAGACTAGCATTAATGTTATGTTTTTGTCTATTCATTTTCATCTCAGATGTTGTGGAAATAAAAAGCTTGATTAAAACTATTCCCAGAAGCAGAATAGCTTTAACTTTAGATGGGATGTTTTAAATATTTAACAACGTTCTACTAGTTTACTTTGATTATTAAAATTTTAATAATTACTTACTTTTAATTTTGAAAAAATTCTATACTAGTTTTATGCCAATGAAAATAATATGCAAATAATTTCAATATATCAATCTGTTTTTCGTGATATTTCAATTCATTTTTATTCCAACTTTTATAATTCAAGAGATAATTAAAAATTAATAACATATACGAGTTAGGACGGTGCGCATGTAAAACACATTTAGCAATATTATATGTTTATTTTAATTATAAAAAATTCTAATATTTAACTATTCTCTCTTTTATTTTTTTTATTTAGATGAAAAGTACAATTTTAACATTTTCTGTTGATAGTTTTATGTTTTATTCCTATTCTGTATTTCATGGGATTATTTAAAAGCAATCAGTAAATTGTACTTGTTATTTATGAAAATAGTTAATGCCTTTTTAAATAACGAAATGCTTTAAAATATTAAAAATAAACAATGCATAAAGATTTATCAGTTTTGTGTCCTCGGGCTTTATTGAAGCTATATGATTATAGATTTATTTATTTGATTTGTTTTTTATATTCTTGAATCATCTTTCATAAAAAATTGAAAGTATATTTAGATTTACTAAACATTATTATTAAATAAAAGCTTGATATATTAATTTTACTTTGAAGATTATTCTTTATTTACAAAAACATATCACAAGAAATACTTTATTCCTTTTCAACATTTTCATTCTTAATATTAGTTACTTTTTAAAGATTTGACTTATTTTTATATTCGTTTACCTTTTCTTTGCATTACAACTCTCTGTTCCTTTTCTTATAATTTTCCTCTTTCTATAAGGTTTATACAATGTTGCAATAGCTTACAATAGGTTTGAAAAGATTATTTTTCCTGATTCTTTGTTATGATTGGTTTCAGTGTTTCCAGCTGCTTTCCCTTGCAGCTGCTGTGTTTAAAATAAATTTCATTATCTTGCCAAATATTTCTGAAATGAGCCTTTAGAAATACAATGTCAATTCTTATAAGTATCATTGCAAAAAGATTTTAGATAAATATAATTTATTTTTAGCAAAACCATGTGCCTATTTCACATATTTTCAATTTTATATATATTATCTTCTACTTCTATGCTTATAAAAAGATTGTGAGCAAATATTATCAACTGTTTTCTGTTTTCGTGGATTTTAATAACTTTTTATCAATGATTTAAAAATTAAATTTTGTAGAGTTGTGTTAATGTTTGCTCTTTTTTTTTTTTACTTATGAGACAATTATTATGAAGCATACTCTTTTTATTTTGTAAATTATAATAACCAAATAAATATTATCAAGCCTTAATTTCCTTTCTCTGCACTTTTTTTGAATTATGTAAATTTACAAAAAGATTAATTCATTTCTAGAATTAAAAAAAAAATTATTTAAAAAAATTCTTAAGAATTTTTGATTTTTAGAATTAATTCAAATATTTTACATCTCTTTCACAGTTGTCCTAAATTAAAACAAATATCCAGTTTGAAAATGTTGCTTCTTATAACCTGAATTATTTAAATGTTCAGGTTATAAGAAGATTATACATCAAGAGCCAATCTTGAATTATACATTCAAGAGCCAAAACATTATGACCTCCCCTACATTTTGCAATGAACTCGCCTGGATGACGTGGAAGGCGTGATCAGGTGGAAGTGGTATTTAACTGCTGCTGGAGAGTCTGAAGAATCATTCTTTCATTTACTTCTGTGTGTGATGGGAAAGGCTGCGGATCTAAGCGACTTTGATAGAGGGCAGGTTGTAATGGGTCGAAGGCTCGGAACAAGTATTTCCGAAACTGCTTGACTCGTGGGTTGTTCGCGATCTACAGTTGTTAGTACTTATGCAAAGTGGATGAATGACGGTGAAACCAGCAGTAGACGATATGGTGTTGGACGTCCACACGCTATCAAAGAAAAAGGTCGTCTGAGACTGTCTCGCATGGTGAAGCAAAACCGGAGCCAGACAGTGGCTCAGCTGACAGCCCAATACAATGCAGGGCCAAGTATAATAGTATCAGAGCACATTGTTCAGCGGACACTATTGGATATGGGGCTACGCAGCAAACGTCTCCCTCGTGTGCCTTTGCTGACCAAGCGTCATCGCCTACTGTGCCTGCGCTGGGCCCGGGAACATCGTGACTGGTCCATGGATCAGTGGGAGAGAGTTGCTTAGTCAGATGAATCACGGTTTGCCATTCATCACGCCGATGGCCGTGTCAGGATACGCCGTCTTCCAGGCGAACAGCTGCTCCCTCAATGTACAGTAGGTCATACACAGGCCGGTGGTGGCGGTATTATGCTTTGGGGGACGTTCTCTTGGGCGTCTCTGGGACCCGTGGTTGTGGTAGAGACAGACAATGAATGCTACATGGTATCTGATCCTTGCGGACCATTTGCACCCTTACATGGCCTCTGTTTTTCCAGCTGGAAATGGAATGTTCCAACAGGACAACGCCCCTTGTCACAAGGCTAAAATTGTGTTGGAGTGGTTCCAGGAACAAGATGCTGAATTCCAGTTAATGTCCTGGCCGCCTAACTCACCGGATTTCAATCCGATAGAACACATTTGGGATCTCCTGGGACGGCAGCTCAGAGTTCAAAGACCACCAATTCGCAATATCTCTGATTTGCGTGACCGTCGCTTAAACATCTGGTATAATCTGTCTCCGGCCATCTACCAAGGACTTGTGGCATGCATGGCAAGGCGGGTTGAAGCTGTGTTGCGCGTCAAAGGTGGGCCAACTCGTTATTGACAGGTGGTCATAATGTTTTGGCTCTTGAGTGTATGTACCTAATAAGTAATGCAATCAAAATTTAAAAAGCTACCCAGAAATAACTTGTAAAATACATAGATCTTTTTAATGAATGAAATGATTGCTATTTGTTTTGTATTGACTTTTTAGTAAACAAGCTAGTTGTTAATAAAAGAACACAACATGGTCAATTAACGCTAACTTGAAATTTGTTCATTACGGAAACAGATTTTTAGCGTAATCGATTCAGTGTCTCATGAATAGTATACCCACCAATATTTGCATCCAAACTCCCGTAACTTTTAAAATTACGGAAAGGGAGCTATCTATACATTTATAATCTTTTTATTCATTAACTGAATATTCTATTATCCTCATCTTGTTATGATTACTAAGAAAAAAAGCAAGAAAAATTTGCTTCATTTCATCAAAAAACGTTTGCCAACAATAAAAAGAAATCGTTCTGGGTGGTTTAAACTGCGGAGCAGCCACACACTTTTATCTTGATGTTGGAGAAGTTTAAGTTTATTTTTTTTAATATTTTTAAATTATTATGCCCACTGAAATTTTATGCCACACATATTATATCTAGAAATATATAATTAATAAAAAATAAAAGAGAAAAGTAATAGTATAAATTTAGAGAGAAAAAATTTTTTTTTTTTTTTTTTTTTTACACTTTAAAAATAAAATGTAAAAATATGAAATGAGAAGAAACTATAACATTAGAAGGAGGCCCATCATCAGGTGGGTCTTGCAGTAATGGAACTTCAGATGAAAAAATTAGGGGAAAAAACAACGATTATATGTTAAGAACAGTACGCTGTCTTTTTCTATTTTTAAACAAAGAAATATCATACCTAAGAAGATAATTTAAACCCGAATTGAATGAGAGGAAGATTATTGCAAATTTTAGAAATTTTATGTATAAATTGGCGAATGTTTGGGAAGTTAAGCGATTGTCTAAAATTCTGATTCCTGAAATACCAAGGTGAATTTATGATCATCCGTAGGTTTTTGTTTTGAAGTCTTTGGATAATTTCCAAGTCAATCTTTGCTGCGTAGCCCCAAACTGGACTTGCATAAGTAATCATGGGCATAATAATAATTACATATATTTATTATTTTATCACAATTATATTATTTAGATTCAATAAAATCTTTAATGACACCTTCTATGAGCGATGAATGGTTAAAAAGTGTATGACATCGTCCTATAAAATTGCATTATTTTTTTTTGAAGGGGTTTTAAATTTTCTAAGCCAATGGTATCAAATAGCCAACAATGACGATTGCTATTGCCTTTCAACGTTATCAAATTAATTAATGAGGTTTAATGAAAAACAGTTCTATTAAATATTGGATATTTAAATTTATGTACTTCGACCAAAAAAAGGCGGATTTTTTTTTTTGCACTAGTTATTTATTGCTAATTGATAAAAGAGAAAGACTTTTTTTTTGTATGACTGCTAGTGTATAAAAAGTTAAAAAAAAAAAAAAAAAAAAAAGAATTTTGAACAAATGATTTTTGTAACTTTTTAGAAAAAAATCTGTAAAAGATTAATTCATTTTAAATATTTTAATAAGATAATTTTCAATTAAAAATAATTTCATACGAAAATTGTGTTGGGTGGAATTAATAAAGACAGTTAAATCGGATTAAAATGCAGGTTATCATATAATTAATAAAATCATATAATTAATAGTTATATGATTTATCATATAACTAATTATTATTTATCATATAATTAACTAATTATATGATAATTATATTATCATATAATTAATAGTTAGCGCCTTTTTAAAATGATTTATTATGAATTTAAATTAATTCATAAATAATTCACTTTTTATTAACTCTTTATTTTAATATCTTTTAATTATTTTCCTATAAAAATTCTACAATTATTTTATTCGATTATTTTTTGTAAAGAGATTCTTCTTTTTGCAATAACGATGCAGTTATTTTATTTTTTATTCTTTCCATACATTCTTACTAATGATTGATATTCTTGCTGCTTATGATTTATTCTTATGAAGTTAATTTCTTGTTCTTATGATATTCGTATGAATTTTCATTTAAAATTTTATTTTTATTTATTAGTGATTTATTTCTTATTTTATTTATTATCCATGAAATTATGGGTATTGTTTTGGGGAGAGTAAGTCCATAGTTTTCTGGACTCATAGTTGTTGTAATAATATATATGTTTTTAAATTACACAAAAACATCTAGTTAAAATAAAATGTAAACAAAATAATTGAGTAATTATTAAATAATTTTATGAGTAATCTTTAAATCAACCCATCCGATTATATTTATTAGTTATATCTTCATAATAGTAATTTTGCTTATTTTATAAATATCAAACCATTAAAAAATACAAAATACTAATCAGGTAACATATATATATGAACGAGAACACATTAAGAGCAATAACGTCACTTCCTATTTGTTATATTTGAATTTCAATCAAAGTATTTATCTATTTAAGGTTTATATAAAATTCGTGTTATATTCTTTTTTTATATTTTTGATTTAATGATTTTCTAATTTTGCATAACATATAAATTCGAAACTTTGTTTTTGTTTCTTCTAATTTTAGATTTCGTCACTGTATGACATAAACAAATCCAGATAATTAGAATAGACAATGAGTTTTCTTTTGAAATCTTTTATAATTTGAGTTTTTAATTTTTAAAACCTTTTATTAACAGAGTATGCAAAAATCATATTTTTATAAATATTTTAATGCAACTTGCATAATTCCAGGCAAGTAATCTGCAAGTAGGCATTAAAATATAATATATCGTATTTTAAATATACAAAGGAAGATTTTTAAAATTAATATTAAGTAATTCAATTCAATATAATTTAAAATAAAAAAAAAAAAAAAACCCTGTAGAATATTTTTATTGAATAAAAATAATTTTTTTTTTATATACAAAAAAAAAAATGTATAATTTTAATTTAATTTATGACAGAATAAGTCTTGAATTCTGTAGTTGAAGAAAGACTAATTAATGCTGTAAGCTTATATTTTTATAAGCTCTCTATTAAAAAAAAAACTATTTCTTTAAAAAATGGCGATACATTGTTTGTAAGTTGGTTAAAAGATTTATATATCACGCATTTCTTTTGTTGAACACAGGTGGGCCTTGTATTTCAGTTATATAAGCCACAGTTGGGTGATGAGAGCAGAGAATTGCCTTCCGGTAGGTTGTTTAAGGGGTAATTTCCCATATTTGAGTGGGGCATTCGCATGAGTGTGTGGGTATGGGGGAAAACGGGAAAAACACTTATTAGGCTGCCGGACGGTAGAGTTGTGGCTAGTTGTAATGTGTACAAAAGGACTGAGGTTCTAATCCCATGGCGGTGTCTATTGCAGTCACCACAACCTTCAGAAATGATGAGGGGTAAAAAAAAAAAAAAAAAAAAGATATGAAAGCGCGTGAAAAGGGTCTCGCATCGATAATCAGGTGTACTGGCGGGAATTTTCGCCAATTGCGAAGCAGTTATCCTTAAAAATCCTTCCTGAAGGTATTTACCACTCTAAACGCCCATCGATGAACTACGTGGAGAATAAATAAGTGCAATATGTGTCCCCATCGATGTCTTACAATAAAAAAAAAAAAAAATAGTGTAACCCTGCTTTCTCCTACACACAGGCAAGAGCGTCTTTTGTGGCATTCAGGAGAAATAGTCAGTTGACTTACAGACTGTCACCCGTAGAGGAAGTATATTTCGCGTACCCTGCATGTAGCCGAGTTTTTTCTGCTTAGAAGTGGAGTCCTCTCTCACGAATCTATAATTATCTGTCTTTAAATGTGTTAAATAGTGTATGTCTCTAATTGTATGAGTGTGTAAATAAAGTTGTGAGTTCTCCAAACTGTGCCTCAAGTATCTCAATCCATTCACATCAGTTACAATCTGGTTGCCCAACCTGCACACTATAAAAATATTTATTGATTTTAGAAACTCACGATAAGTTTAAAACTTTTTGTTTACCATTAAAAGGAAAATATAGTTAACATTTTCCCTTTGTTTTCAACATAATTGTCAGTTTCTATCGCGTTTTAATATTTTTGTTATATTTATTTTTTTTTAATTACTTTTTTGTTTTATAAATACTTTTTCATTATTTATGGAATTTATTATAACGGGTATCAAAAGCCCTCTGCAAAAGCAAAATGCGATAGAAAAAAAAAAAAAGCCATCTATAGATGAAAGACACATGCAGCTTGCAGATTAATATTCACATTTTTTTTTTTTTTTTTGGCATGAAAAATAATCTTGTTCACAATTTGTACACTATTATAATTCCATATATACACATCTTTCACACAATACAAAAAATTGGATATAAAAAGTTATTGAATAAAAAAAAATAATCAAAACACGATATTATAGGGACTGAAAAATACACATAGTACCTACTCAATTTTTCATGTGCCATCATATGAAATGAATTAGACATACCTGCAACTACAGTTTGGAAAGCCTTCCAAATCAAATTACAGTGGCATACGTATAAAATATAACACGTTTCAGCAACTTCTGTTAGAAGATGAACTAAAGCGAGAAACATTTGCACAGTTAGACCATCGCAAAAAATGGAGAATGATTACACTTCATTATTTAACATTTCATGAACAGATTAGTCACACTATGGAAGCCACTTTTCACAGTTGAAGCGACTTTCCACTAATCCACAGTTTATCTGAATTAAAAATTAAGATTAATAGTGGGTAATACGTGGGCAACATTCCATTAAAAAGGGGCCTAATTAACCCAGATCTGTTTCGTAGCGTAAGGTGAAACAAATACATTTACGATATAAGACACAAATGATTAATTTATTTTCCTCTTTTATAAATTAGGTAAATATAGATTTATGATTATGAATTCTTACTGTATCTACGCCAAATAAATAAATTATTTTTTTTATTAAGCATATGAAGATATCTATAAATTTATTAGAGGTATCGTAAAGATAACTTTCAAGACTTACACCATTCAAGATCTGAGATATTTATTAACACAGATATTGATGAGCACGAGGGAAGTCAATTGCTCTCTCTAATATTTACTCAGAGGAATGTGCTTCTGGGAAATCTCTCAGGCTCATTCACGCAGCTTGGAGGCTAATGGACATTAGACCTCTTTCAAAATGAGTGAGTGACATGCCTCGAAATCGCGAAATGCTAATGGACTTCCCGTTAACAGACATGGCAAAGCAGAAAGTAATCAAAAATTAACCGTCACGTCCAATTTCTAGAGAACGAACGCAAGAGGATAGACAGGAGAATCATTTTCGAACGATTTCGAATCGAATGTGGCGTGTCTAGTTCGAACTTCCTTGCCAATTTAACATTTTCGAATCTTTGTCAAGAGAGAACGAAAAAGAGAGAAAATATAGCACTGCTCAATTAGTTCCTTGTTTCGGTCACTGCATGTCACTCAATGCTTTTCCCGCGTAATGGACCGTTGCCAGATGCGTTAACTTGAGGGTGGAGTTAGGGTTCGGGGAGGACAAACGATCACTTGGCAACTAGGGAAATGGGGATGAAATTCAATTGCTGAAAAGTCTCGTGGAATGGCAGGGTTGCTGGTGTTTATCGTCAAGGCATCTTTTTCGGCTAATCAGATAAAATGCTTTGGAATGTGGCATTTTGGTTCTTAAACAGGTAAAGGTTAAATGAAGAAGTTGTCAAATATAGTATGCATTTTGAGGGGTGATTTCAGAAAACTCAGTGGTGGAACTTGCTTAATTATATTATTTGTGTAAATTATTTTTGAAACTTATATTTTAATTGACAGCTTGCAAATATACATATGAATTATACAATTAGTATTTAAAATGTTTCAAATATTATTGATTTTGGGGAAAAAAAACATTTAATGTTTTTTTTTTTTTTCTTATTCAATGAATTAAAAAAAATTATTCTATATTTATGCTGCCAATTTAAAGACTATAAGAGAAAATGTGTCATTTAATTATAAACTATTTTTTAGAGATTTTATTTAAATAAGTTTTGTAAAATATGTTCAACTCAAGCGTCTTTATAAATCAAAGCATTTTACGATCACAATGATATTTTTAAACAGTGAAACGTACGAAAAATTTACTGTATTCTTTTCTTGTGTTCAGGTTTTGCATGATTTCGAAATTTACAATAAATATGAGTTGTAAGTTGATTTTAACTAATATTTAAGAGAATTTGAAAGTTTAAAATAAATAAGGATACCTCTTTAAATATTTATTTTATTCCCATTTTTAATGTTGATTTACCAATACCTTAAAAACAGACTTATAAGAACTTCATTATGTTAAGTTGTAGAAATGAATTCTTTCCTGAAAAATTAATGTTTTAACATATACGTAGGTCTGTTTAGAAGACAATACTTTTTCATTTTAGAAATGTGTTGGAGGTTTCTTACGATATTGAGAAGAAAGTAATCCACCTTGGCTATTATGAATTTATTCTCCCTATAAGGGAAAAGCAAGATTTATTCATTTAATTTGTAGATAATTAAACACTAAAATTAATACAGACACAAAAAATATATACCACAGTTAAAAATCGTAAAAAAATTATTATTATTACGAATATTAAATTAAGTTATTATTATATATTATAAATTCAGTAAGAAATAATGCATTTATAATAAAGTAAAATTTCTCCAAATTTTAGTTGTGAATTATACTTAGAACAAAGAAATTTATTTATCAGAGTTACTTAAAAAATTGAGAAATAAAGTTTCACCTGACCAAATCATTTATGACTCACAGTATAATATCTAGTTTTAAATAAATCCCAAATCAAAGAAAGTATTCTTAAGTTGTCAGAACATTAACATTTTTTTGCGTATTATTACACTCGCATCATTACTAAACTTTAAATATTATTTCACATGTCTTTATTTAGCTTAATATGCCCCATAATAAGACTTACCTGGGAGGAATTAATGCCACTATAAAAGTAATGCAAATATCCTATAATAATAATCAGGTAATTTTTAAGACAAAATAATAGGGACTTTTTTATTTTATAGCAGAAGCATTTTCTTTTATATCAAGCCCACATTTATTTCAGGGACTTCTTGTTTTACAACATGATCCTTTTGTTTTCCACATGAACATCATGTTTTACATCAAAGATATATTATTTTACATTAAGCATATCTTAGTTTCATCAGGGACTTCTTGTTTTCATCAGGAACATTTTTGTTTTACAGAATCCAATTGTTTTCATCACACATATTTTGTTTTCTAGATACCTCTTGTTGTTTTACATCAGTGACCTCTTGTTTACGTCAGGAATATGTTGTTTTAGTGAGACATATTTTGTTTTACATCAGGAACCACTTGTTCTACATCAGGGCATCTAGCTCTCCTTACATATACCATAACCAACTCTTGAAGAGAAAAAGAGAGGTATTGCTTTTAGCAGAACTTTTAATTGCCAGGTTCATAGCCTACCAATCAGAGTTACTCTTTAAGAAGTTGTTAACATTTAAGTTGCTAACAATGATTGATTTATAATCTTTCTGAAGACAGTGACAGTAACGCATTCCTTCACAGAAGTGAACCTTAATTAATTCACGTCATAAATTGCATGGCTTTATCACTGCATCACTAGGGATACTAAAAGTTACTACAATACAATTAGCTATAATAAATAATTTTAATTTTCTTAAAAAGAATAATAATAATGTCTAGAAACATCAAAAGCGCGTATTCATTATTCTAAGATCAACTGTTGCTAAACATGACAAAGGGGTCCTTTGACATGATCTGCAAACAAGGTAGTTTGTCACGATACTTGTCAAACAATCGAACAGTCAGCACTGAAAGTGGACAGGGCTAATCTTCGTAATTAATGACAGGACACAAGGACTGTCTCGAAAGGCGCGATAGCAGGATAGAAGCCTCAGTGAAGAGGGTGGTCGTCTGGTTTACCCAACATATTTTGCTGTCGTTCAGCTATTTTGAATTCCGATTGGCGAATAATCGTTGGCCAAATAGGATTTCCTTAATAGTCTTATTTTCCTGTAATTGTTCTACATAGTTTTCAGATTCTAGACAATGAAATGCTACATCATTTAAATCAACGAGGTTGTTTAAAATGATGCTGATGATGTTTTTTTTTAATCTGTTGCTGATGATGATTTTTAAATTTGATGTAAATTTTTATAATGTTTATTTTTTTTTTTTTTTAGTAAAAATACTTTCTATTTGATGGCTTTAGATATTTAATTACAAGAAAATTCATTTATACTCAAATGGAATAAGTATATATATGCAACAAATTTAAAATTGTTCAAAGAAGTTTATTTAACGCATCTGCTTTTGAAAATGTTTTAATCCGATTCTAAACTCATATCATATATTATATTAAATACTGTCAAATGAGATATAGATGCTTCTGTAATTGTCAGTTAGTTTCAATTTTCCTTTCTGATTAGAATTCTTTAGCTTAATAAAAATTTTGGGGTCCTGAAGGCCGAGTGACTAGCGCTCTGGCGCCACATGTTTTGAGTTCCAATTCCGACGTTGCCATGGATGTTGTGGTGGTTCGAAATTTACGCTCGACTTTTACGCCGTAGTTCCCGGTCTAATATGATTGTATAGCGTAAAGCTAACAACCTATCCCGTAAAAAGTCAGCGTCATGTAGCCAAGTCAGACTTCTACCTACGGGTGTTTAAGCACAACAGAAGCTGCCCCCTTTCCCTTCAACCATAAGACCACACACGAGTTCATGGGCTTGGCCTAGATATTGCTGTCTACTAAGTGGGATAAGAAATAACAACAAAATTTTTGCCAAAATGTTCAAGATAAAAGCTTCTCATTTTGAAATACTGTTTAATAAATCATGCAGAGAGAGATAAAAAAAATCAATTCAACTTTATATTCCGAGCAGCGGTTTAAAAGTTTGCCTAGAAATGAGCAAAAATAATACAGAAAAAAAAAAAAAACAAACTGAAAAGCAATCATTATGCTAAAGTTTGAGAGGTAAAGTAAATATACAAAAGAAGTGCTTTTAAAATCAAAAGTTAAAAGTGTTAAAAATTTGCGGATCTTTAAAAAAACAGAAATAGAGATAGAGAAAAAAATAGATTGGAATTTCACTATTGTAATCCTAGGAACGTGTTCTTTACAAATCACAGTACGAACAGTTCCAACTGCGGAATACTAAACAGGACAGCATAAAAAATTCTTCCTGTAATAAACAGGACATAGAGAAGTGAGAAAGGAAAAAAAAAAAGTTTTTTTTTACCGAACAAATCGATAATGGCATGGAAGGTTTGAGCAGAATTCGAAATGGGGGTAGGAAATTGGCTTTCCAAAATTCCAGCCTTTTACTTTGGTGTGCTTGCACATATTCACATATGCATTTTCTTTCGTACTTTGACACACAGTAAAGCGGTCAATCTGTGGAATTTATCAAACTTGATCTTTTCTCCTTTTTGTATACTTTATTTTCATTCGATATGTCTTTGGGAATCCTGATCTTTCTCCCTCGCACACACACAAAAAAAAATTTTCGGCTGGAAGGTGTATAATTCTCCAGGAGATATTTATCATCGTTTAGTTCCGATTGAAGAAAAAGGTTACTTCTTTTTTTTTTTCTACTCGATGCCCCAGAAATTTATATAAATGGTTCATAAGAAGTAAAGCCGGAGAAAGAAATATATTAAGCTCTAAAAGGCATTTTTTCAATGGGATGATGTATGGTGACTTGGGATGATTCGTAACTTTTCTTTAGAATTTTTTATTCTGTACTAAGAAATATATATATTTTTATATTTAGGTATCAATACTTTTCACGTAGTTTGTGATATATTTAAAATTTAATATATATATATAAAGAAAAAAAATGTTTGAATTTAAGTTTGCTTTCATAGCAATCTGTTACTCATATTTGTCATTTTCAATAATTCCGAAAATTGAAATGACAGATCTTAGAATACTAAAGATAAAAACTGGAATTCATTCATAACAATCCAATGTCTCGTAAATTCGTTTTTCTAAACTAGATATTATGGAGATGGTTGCATATATTCTATAAAATCATGAGATTCTTGGAAAATTTCCATTTAATACATTAGGCAAGACATTTTGTGTACATAAGAAGAAAAAATTGGTACAAACTCGTAATAAGTACGTGATCTGATAAACAAAACAAGCGAACAAAGTTAAAAAAGGGTTTAATACTATACACTGTACTATACGAGATGTAGTATACGTTTTCTTTAGTCTCATCTTCCAAAATTATGACAGCAGGTTATACGTTGGAGCTAATGACAGACAAATTTTCTATATAAATTTTCTATAAATTTTCTATTTAAATTTTCAGTTTATTTTTAATTATAAATGAAATCGTCCATGAATATGCCCTATACCTGACTTTTTAATTTGTTTTAAGACACTGTCTTAATGAGGATACGTAAAAAATTCTACAGGAACAGATATAGCCTACGCTTCCACGATTCTGCTGTTATGTTGAAAGGGGAAACCATGCACAAAGAATTTTTTTGCAGTGTCTGATTGTATTTCAATGGGCCTGATGGCTGAGTGACTAGCGATCTGACGGCCACAGGTTTCGGATCTCAGTGCCACTGGTTTCGGTTAAAGTCCCTGTGGCGCCAGGGATGTCAGTATTGGTTTGCAATTCACTTTAAACCTGTAGGTACCAGTCTAATATGGCTGCAGAGCGTTCGATGTAGGGCTGACAACCCTCCCAGTAGAAAGAAAGTATCGTCTGCCTCGAAATCTGTCAGTAAGCAGACGGAATTGGCCCACCATGGGGCTGTTGCGCCATTGAAGAAAGAAGACACGAAATTCATACTTGTCAATATTGCTTTAGAGAACTTTTTTATTTCTTTAAAGAAGAAATAAGGTGCATCGTAAGAGCATTTTTGAGGGGAAAATAGAGGATTAATAGTCAGATGCGCTATATTGTAAAATTGATAGATAGCATATTATAATAGCAACAAAGTAGTCGTACAAAGAGTTTTTAACGAGTTAACTTAGATTTGCCCCATTGCAATTGCATCTAGATGTTGGAGAGTGTTATGACTAAGCGGAATTAGATAAAAGAAATAAAATATCTGCACACGCACTTCAAATATATCTGCAAATTCATAATAGCCTGTGGCATTGAATCTAAAATACTGAAATTTTTTTTAAATATCAGCGATATTTGTTTGAGGTTCAGCTTTCAAAAAAGGTTTTTGTGCTTCTGATTATTACTTAACTAATGGTTTTGAAATAAATAATTCATTAGCATTTCAGCAACGAGATTGCAGATGAACTGGCCAAGGTGGGTAGTCTAAAGAGTTCAATTGATAGTGGCTATTTCTCTTTCTTGGAACTTACCCTCTAGGTCAAATTAGTTATCAATTCCTCTTTGGAGAACGGGCCCCGTACATTGATATGATTATAACCTGGAATTGCTTTAATAGCGTTGGTAGTAGATCTGAACAGACGGCTCTTGCTGGGCCCTGCAGTGGTCACCGCATGTGACGTTGAGTACGATGATACTCAACGTCATGTTTCCGGCCTTAAGGTTTTATGGCCTGTGCCAGAAATGCAGCTTGACTCAAGGCACACCTGCCCATATCTTGACTTCATTGACTGCTACAATGAATACCAGTTAGTAGACTCATCAGAAATGTTAATCAATATAATTCAGATTATTTTAAACTTTTGAAATAGATACCAAATTCGCTCATTATTACAACTGTTGTAAATTGTTTCAATTTTAATTGATAAAAATAAAAAGAGATCAGATGCAATTTTTAAATTCTTTTTCGAATGTAAAAAAAAAAAAGAAGGAAAAAAATATTCGTTGGCAAGATCGGTATTGATCAATGATTATTATAAGTAGACATTATTAAAAGAGATAATATGAGAAGATTCAAAGATATTATAATGTTAGATAAATACTAGAAACTTGACAATAGATATTGCATGATTTGATAAAAAACTTTTTACCAATAATAATTAATAATAGAATTGGGAATATTTTAGAATTAAAATATTTTTACCTTGATCTAATTATGTTATATTTTTATTGTATAACCAACTTATTTAAATTAATCTGATAAGCAATCTCAAAAAATATATTTAAAAACATTCAAAATTTGAGAGTACAGTGATAAAGTAATTCTAACATAGAGTTCTTAATTCGAATCTCATTTTTTGTAAGGGCAAATTTCTGTAATCTGTAACAGAATGTTAATCAGCATAATCTGAGATTAATTAAACTGTTGAAATAGATACCATATCCACTCATTATTAAAACATGTGTTGTAAATTTCTTCTAGTTTGAGTTGATATAAAAGATATGAGTTCAGTTTTTAAATTCTTTGCGAAAATCTCAAACAAAGGAGGAAAAAATATTTGGCAAAAACCATGATAATATAAATAGGCATTATTTAAAGGAGATAATATGATCACGATTCAAAGATGTTATATTCCCGGAATAAATGCTGTCAGAAGCTTGCCAATAAATGTTGCATGATTTTATAAAAATATTAACTTTATAATAATATAGTTAGGCAATCTTTTTACCTCAATCTAATTACATACATTATATTTTTTATTCTACAACCAATTTATTTAAAGCAATTGATGGGTCTAGAAATATATTTAAAAAAATTAATTCGACGCTTGAGAGTAATATATAATTATATAAAAAGTATAAAATAAATCAAACACATATTTCTTAAATAGTGGTTCGGTGTAATTCGAATCTCATTTTTTACGCAAGTTTCTGTAATCCCACCATAATTCAGAAGAAAATTTAAATATACATAAAAAAAAGTAATCCACTTTAATTTCACAAAATGGAATGTCATGCTTTATCCGCAAACCTAACAATCAGAACTTTTTCAAACTGAAAATAATCATTTAGTCTCATGCAAAGCAGCAATGAAAACTACCCAGTTTTTTCTTAATTGTATTACTTTATACTCCATTACAGTGCTTCCTCGTTGGGCGAAGTGGCCATCCTAACACGCACTCGACACTAATGCTTCTGCTGCACATTCCCAACTAATGAGAGAGAGTCTTGCAATTCCGGGCTGGTTAACCGAGTGGCATTACGGAATTGCAGGGGTTATATCAGTAATGAGTACTGCGGGGTGGTCCTCGAGGATAATTCGAGGACGGAATGAAGCCATTTTCTTGTGAGTGAGGAGAAAGAGAATTATTCTCTTTAACTCCCATTCTGAATGAACGAGGGTGATACTGATGCACCATTTTTTTTTTCCTGCTTTGGCAAAGTGCATTCCAAAGAAAACAAAGAAGAACACAAGGGTGAAAGCGAGGTGAGGAAATTGATGTTTTAAAGGTGCTTCTTTCGAATTAATTTTTCTAGAAAATGTATATATGACGGAAATGTGAAAGTTATTGCATTCTGCAACATTAGATGCATTTTTATTTTAAATTCTTTAAAAAAATATATTCCCCACAAAAATAAAAAGTTTCATAAAAGTTTTTTAAGTTAATCCGCTAGTTAACAATTGTCTTTTAATCTTTACAATTGGTAAATATTTTAAACCGCTACGGCGCCACAGGTAATGAGTTCGAGTCGCGATGAGTCATGAATATTGGTAGTGTTTCGTAATTCACTTTAAACCGCTGGTTCTCGGTCTACCATGATCGTAGAGTGTTGTGAGGGTAGAGATAATCCGCGTCAGTAGCTTATCTTTCGAGCTACACGCACCTCCTTGGTAGTGCTAAGTGCGCACTATTTGATAAAAATATTTTACCAATAACAACTTAATAGTATTAGAATTGTGTATTTTACCTCAATCTAATTACATTATATTTTTATTGTAAGGAATTAAGGCGAATACATTTAAAAACATTCAACATTTGGAGAGTGAAGTTTAAATTATACAAGAGTGATAAGATAAATCTAAATATAGAATTCACTTGAATCTTTTCTAGTAATGGCAAAGTTTCGGTAATCCCAAATTCATAATTTGTGAACAACATTTAAATATACAGACAAAAGATAAACTACATTACTCAAAATGGAATGTCGTTCTTTCTCCGCAAAAACCTAACAATCAGAAACTTTTCAGACGGAAAAATAATCATTTAGTCTTATGCAAAGCAGCAATGAAAACCACCCCAGTTTTTTTTTTTTTAATTGTATTACTTATACTCCATTATTGTGCACGTTTCCCTTGTGTAGGGCGAAGTGCCCATCCCAAATACGCACTCTCGGTATCAACGCGTTTCTGCCGCACATAACAACTAATGAGTGAGAGGTCTTTACAATTCCGAGAGTTGGTTAAATGAGTGGCATTTCGAATTGCTGAGGTCGTGTCAGTAATGAGTACTGCGGGGTGGTCCTCGAGGATAATTCGAGGACGAAATGAAGCCATTTTCTTGTGAGTGAGACGAAAGAAAATGATTCTCTTTTGCTCTCATTCTGAATGAACGAGGGCGATAATGATGCACCAGGCCCTTTTTCTTCTACTTTGGCAAGTGCATTCAAAAAACAAAAAACGAAAAAAATGTGGAAAACCAGGTGTGGTGGAAATTGATATTTTAAAAGTAGCTTCTTTTCTTGAATTAGTTTCTAGCAAATGTGGGTATGACGCTAAATGTGAATGTTATTGGATTCAGCAATTTGAGATACTTTTTCCATTACTTCTTTTAGCTCATTCTCCTATATACATCTTGTTCAAATTTTCAATCGTTCATAAATAATTTTTATTCATCCACTCAAGTATAAATACCTTTTTGAAAGTTATAGTGGATTGACACTTGATGTTAATACAGGTTTTCAAATATTAATTCATTAAAAAAATTTAATTAATTAATTTTAGTTTTTAGATTTATAATTTAAGTTGCATATATCTACCAATAGATGGCGCCAGATGTAAGAGGGAAAATTTCAAATTTATTCAAAGGACAAACAAAGGACTTTCTGCAATATAGTGAAAAAAAGTAGAATCGTCTTTAAAAACATTTTTTTTTTTATATTACTTGTTTTTAAATATTTTTCCCGCAAAAAAAAACTTTAATTTCATAAAGTTTGCTAAATTAATTTGCTACGAGTTAATAACGTGTCTTTTTTAATCTTTACAATTGGTAAATACACTCATGTCCATAAATTAAGGATAATTCAGAATCACACAGAAATTGAACTCTAAAATAAAAATTTCACCTGTAGAATTATCACACATCTTGAAGAATAATATGCAAATTACAGAAACCACCAGATGGCGCGGATAGTACGTCACAATGACGAGAGTGTAAGAGAGTATATAAGAATGGCGGCAAAAAGAAGTAAAATTGTTCACAAAGCGCTTTAAAGCCTTTCAGTGCAATAACCACATGAGTTATGGCACAAGGAAGTATTTGGATGATTTTTTACTGGTAGAATTATCGGACGACTGGAATGTGGACGTACCAGCTGGAAGTATCCGAGGAACTTGGAATCGCCCAGAGTGTCATCTCCAGGCTTTGGCAACGATTCCAAGATGATGGTAATGTGAGTAGATGTTACAGCACAGGTCGCCCCGAGTTACAACGCCGAATGAGGACCGGTATTTACAGTTACTGCCAAAAAGAAACAGACGGAGCACAGCATCAGACCTGTCTCGTCAGCTCTCTTCAGCTACCGGTACGACAGTTTCAGAACGGACCGTGTACAGACGTTTAGGGCACATTGGTCTATATGCTCATAGGCCTGGCAGATGTGTTCCACTTACCGCAACTCACTGTCGCCTGCGATTAACCTGGAGTAGAGAGCATGTACTGTGGACACCGTCGTGGTCTTGTGTGATGTTTTCCGACGAGTCCAGGTTGAGTTTTCAGTCTGATTCTCGCCAGATCTTTCATATGGAGAGTTGCCAGGTACCCGTTACCACCAAGAGAACACCATTGAACGACACCGTTACGATGGTGCAGGAGGGTGTTTGGGAGGAATTATTCTTGGTTCCAGAACTGACCTACATGTTCAGAGTGTAACGATGACAGGCCACATCTATCGGGATTCTGGAACAGCATGTACGTTTGTTTCGAGGCGCCATGGGTGCTGAATTTCTGTTTATGGATGACAACGCCCGTCCTCACCGTGCAAACATTGTAGACGAATGCCTTCAATTGGAGGATATCCCGTATGGATTGGCCAGCATACTCACCGGACTTGAATAAATAGAGCATGTGTGGATATGCTTGGCCGACGAATTGCAGCCCGTCAACCCCTCCCACCTGTCAACCGGAACTTCGAGGAGGGCATTGCTTGATGAGTAGTGTAACATTCCCCAAGATCAGATTGATAATTTGATACTCAGCATGCCTAGGCGTTGTAAGGCCTGTATTGCATCGTCCGGGAGACATACTCCATATAACCATCATACTAACCATGTTATACTGTTTTTTAAAAATAGGTTCTTTTTGAAATTTGCTCCAGGGAGTAAAAATCGCAATTTTTATTAATTATGTCAAACATATAGCATCTTTTTTGCCCTTTACCTTTTGTTTAATAAATAGACTTTACAAATATAAGTCAAATTTGTTTTTGCTTCTGTCTCTCTTTTTGTCTGAACTTCATTCATCATAAATTTATGGACACTTCAGGAGTCTAAATTATACATTCATCTGAATTTACTCAAGTAACTTGAGTTACAAAATTTTTATACTAAGAATATTTACATTTAATAACTTATTTTTTGTAAAATCATTAAATATATTTTGCATAGCAAAAATTATTAGTGGTTCTAATGAACCAGTTTTATCAGATAGCCATAAAGCAACCTAACTTTTAAGTTTGCTTTTTAAATTTTCAAATTAATTGTATTAAATATTTTTAAATTATTAAATATTAATTTTATTGAATCTTTCATTTTTTATGTGAAAGAATGAAAATTATTTATTCATTAAATCTCAGTAAAACTTATAGTTATTCATTAATACATAATTTTAATTTTAACTCAAAAGAGTTTGGTAAAAAAAGTTTTTTTCCAATCCTTCTAACCACCAAGCCTTTTATAAAGACCTCTAAGAATAATTATTTTAATTGAAATTTTTGACATTTTGTTGTGCTAAGATTCTTAACTAAAACGTAGCTTTAAGTCGATACATCAAATATTAAAACGAACTTTATAATTTAAAATATATTTTCATTTCCATGAAAATCTGGTTTCCGAAAAATTTTTATCAAATTTGAAGCGCTTCCCAATCCTTTCCATCAACATTTATTAATGCGCTTTTTTGATGACTCAACTCAAACTTAGTCAAAGATTTCATTTTTAGAAATAACATCTCTGCGTTTATTATGCCTGCAAAGAAAACATCACAGAGGCAGGGGAATTTTTTAGATCTTTGCCGCTTTCCTCATTTTTAAAAGAAATATTAATAACAAAGTAATTTATGCAACACTCATTTCACTTTGGCTGTCCAAGGATTTTGTGAAACTTTGTGAGAAAAGAATATTTAAATGAAAAATTATTGGATTTGCAGGGAAGAAGAAGAAAAGCCCAGGTCATATTTTGTTTAATAAGGACAAAATTCTTTGCTTTTGGTGAAGTTTGAATTAGAATATGGAAGCTAACGGCTATTGTTTAAATGAAAGAAAACTCAATATAAGATAATTAAAGAAATTACTTTAAAGCCGAATAAACGTCAACATGAAGTTAAATATCATTTAAATATAGTAAATGATATTTAACTATATTAAAATATTTATTCTTAAGTTTGACCATTGAAAGTTGATCATTGTTTCAAAAGTAATATTTTTAAGTTGTTAGTCTTTTATATTCTATAAGCTTTAAAATTAATTATAAAAAAGCAACCTAAATATACATAATACATACACATATTTATTGATGATTTTATACATATTTTATATATGTTATACATATTTTATTTGATGATTTGTTGTTTAATCATCAGATGAAATATGTATAACATTGTATTACGAATTACTTATAATTACAGCTTTTATCTGATGACTTGCTATTTAATTCATATAAAAATGCAGAACGTTGTATTACAATGAATTATAATACCATTTCACCCGATAGTTGCTATTTAAAAATCGAAAATATGAATAACCTTTAATACTGTTATATGCTATACATATTTAATCTGACAATTTGCTATTTAATCATCAGAAAAATATATATAATATTGTATTATATATTATAATGTTATGCATATTTTATCTGATGATTTGTTATTTCATCATCATGAAAATTTGTATAAATTTGTATTATGATATAATAATTATAATGTTATACATATTTTTATGTGATGAATTTCTCTAAAAGTGCTAAAAGTAAGCTACACTTACTGCAATAACTATAAATATTAATTTAGCAGTAGTACACATAAAAAATAATTCACATACATTTTTATTTAATATGTTTATGAAAATAAACAAGTTTTTGTATTTTATACGAAAACGTTGAATCTTTCTACATATTTAAGCAGGGTATTTAGTTACTGCCAAAAGAAACAGACGGAGCACAGCATCAGACTACTGTCTCGTCAGCTCTCTTCAGCTACCGGTACAACGGTTTGAGCAGACCGTGTACAGACGATTAGGGCACATTGGTCTATATATGCCAGCTGTCAGTGTGTTCCACTTACCCGCAACTCACTGTCGCCAGCGATTATCCTGAGTAGAGAGCATGCATTGTGGACACCGCAACAGTGGTCAGGTGTGATGTTTTCCGACGAGTCCAGGTTTGGCTTGCTGTGATTCTCGCCGACTTTCATATGGAGAACGCCAGGTACCCGTTACCACCAAGAGAACACCATTGAACGACACCGTTATGGTGGTGCAGGATGCTCGTTTGGGAGGAATTATTCTTGGATCCAGAACTGACCTTGCTTGTTCAGAGTGTAACGATGACAGGCCACATCTATCGGGATGTCATTCTGGAACATTTGTACGTTTTTCGGGGGCGCCATGGGTGCTGAATTTCTGTTTATGGATGAAAACGCCCGTCCTCACCGTGCAAACATTATAGACGAATGCCTTCAATTGGAGGATGTCACCCGTATGGATTAGCCAGCATACTCACTGGACTTGAATACAAATAGAGCATGTGTGGGATATGCTTGGCCGACAGTGCAGCCGTCAACCCCCTCCCACCTGTCAACCGGACTTCGGAGGGCATTGCTTGATGAGTGGTGTAATATTTGCCAAGATCAGATTGATGAATTTGATTTCTCAGCATGCCTAGGCGTTGTAAGACCCTGTATTGCATCGTCCGGGAGACATATATATTAACATCATACTAACCATGTTATACTGTTTTTTGTAAATAGGTTCTTTTTCGAAATTTTGCTCCAGGGGCCAAGGAAATTGCAATTTTATATTCATTATATCAAAACCTCATAACATCACTTTTTTGCTCTTTTACCTTTTTGTTTAATAAATAGACTTTACAAATATGTCAAATTTGTTTTGCTTCTGTCTCTTTCTTTGCCTGAACTTCTAAGTTACCCTTAATTTATGGACATGAGTGTATTTTAAGTCGCTTTTACTGTCGGTATCACAAGTTTGGAATTCGAGTCCACTGTGACATGGATGTTTATAGTGGTTCGAATCCACTGTAAACCGCTGGTCCCGTCTAATATGATCGCAGAGCGCTGTGGGGTATTTGTTACTGCGCGTCCGCAGCTATTTTTCGGGGAAGCCCCATGCACCACCTGGTGAGTGCCGGACGGGAGGCAACGCCGCGCTGCGCTTGCCTTAAGGTAACAAAGACAGCTGTCTAAGTGGTTGCCAGCAGCAATGGACAAAAATCTAATCCATGTTATATATTCTATAACCAATTCATTTAAAGTAATCTGATGAGTAATCTTAGAAATATTTAAAAACTTTCAAAAATTAAAAGTAGTTTAAATTGTATATAGTGATAAAATAAATCTAATACAAGTTCTTAATTCAATTCTCATTTTCTTGTAATGGCAATTTTTTTGCAATCACAAAATTCAGAAAGAACTTTCAAACATACATTAAAAAAAAAGTAATCCACTTTAATTTCACAAAATGGAATGTCACTCTTTCTCCGCAAACCTAACAATCAGAACTTTTGAAACGAAAAAATAATCATTTAGTCTCATGCAAAGCAGCGAAGAAAGCCACCCCCAGTCTTTTTTTAATTGTATTACTTTATACTCCATTACAATGCTTCCTCGTAGGGTGAAGTGTCCATCCTTAAACCGCACTCGACACTAATGATTCTGCCGCGCATTCCAACTAATAAGTGAGAGGTCTTGCAATTTAGGGCTGAAAGTTAAACGAGTGGCATTTCCGGAATTGCAGAGGTCGAGGATAATGATGCACCGGCCTTTGTTTTCTACTGAGGATAATTCGAGGACAAAATGAAGCCGTTTTCTTGTGAGTGAGATGGAAGATAATGATTCTCTTTTGCTCTCATTCTGAATGAAGGAGGGCGAGTACTGATGCACCTGGGCCCTTTTCTTCTCTACTTTTGGGCACAGGAGTGCATTCCAGAAGAAAACAAAACGAAAAATGTGAAAGCGAGGTGAGGAAAGTGATATTTCTTAAAAGTGCTTCTTTCGAATTAGTTTTCGTAATGAGTACTGCGGGGTGGTCCTCGAGGGATAATTCCGAGGCCGAGTGTCTCTTGGGAAGTGGTAAGTGTGTATCGTCGGTGCAGCGCTTGCCTTGAGGCATCAAAGACAGCTGTCTGAGTGTTTGCCAACTGTGTTAGAAAGAAAAACCCCTCAATCTAATTTCACGCTATATTTTTATTCAAAAGTAACTTTATGTAAAGTAATCTCATGAGCAATCTTACTAATACAGTTAAAAAGAAACTTTCAAAATTGTGAGGTAGTTTAAGGTGATATATACAGTGATAAAAATAAATCTAAAACGGAGTTCTTTATTCGAATCTCATTTTTTCTTGTCATGGCAAGTTTCTGTAATCCCACCATAATTCACAAAAAAGAACATTTTAATATATATATAAAAAAAAACAATCCACTTTAATTTCACAAAATGGAATGTCATCATAAAACCTAACAATCAGAACTTTTTCAAACTGAAAAAAATAATCATTTAGTCTCATGCAAAGCAGCGATGAAAACTACCCCCAGTCTTTTTTTAATTGTTTTACTTTATTCCATTACAAATGCTTCCTCGTAGGGCGAAAGGAAGTGCCTATCCCTAACACGCCCTCGACACTAATGCTTCTGCCGCCCATTCCCAACTGATGAGCGAGAGGTCTTGCAATTTCGGGCCGGTTAACTGAGTGGCATTTCGAATTGCAGTGGTCCATTGCCAGTACGAGTACTGGGGGGCGGTCCCTCGAGGATACCTCGGGGACGAAATGAAAGCCATTGTCTTGTGAGTGAAAACATAGAAAATTGTTCTCTTTGCTCCATTCTGAATGAACGAGGGCGATAATGATGCACCGCGGCATTTTTTTTTACTTCGGCAAAAGTGCATTCCAAAGAAAACAAAAAGAAAACAAGGTTCAAATCGAGGTGAGGAAATTCATATTTTAAAAGTGCTTCTTCTGAATTAGTTTTCTAGCAAATGTGGGTATGATGGAAATGTGAATGTTATTGGATTCAGCAATTTTAGTTGCCGTTTTTTCTAAATTCTTTTAGCTTTTGGATTCTGTAATTTTAATGCAGTTTTAAAAAAAAAAAAATTTTTTTAATATTTTAAATAAATTTGCAAGTTTGTTAACAATTTTATAGTTTTAGTTCTTTTAATCTTTTTCAATTGATAAATATTGATCAGTTCAATAGAAATTCAGTAGAAATTGTAATTTAACGGATAACTGAATGAGAAATTAAATGAAACGCAAATTGAAATCAGACACTGAAAATCTTTCGCTATACCAACAGTTCCTAATAAATCACATCAAAATATTTAATATTTCACAAATTATCTATACAGCCTGAGTAAAAAACTTTAAGGCCAGTAAAAATTTTTGAGAAAAATGTAAAATGAAATAAAAAGGGATTCAAATAATATTAATTATTAAAGTTCATTGATAAGAAATAAATGCTATAAACATAATTTGTAAATACATAATTATGAGAAACATGTGGTTATTTACAAAGTTAGTATTTCTGCCTGAGTAAAAAACTTTAAGGCCACCAGTCATTTTTTTAAAAAATAAATATAATATAATCGTGTAATTACCATTGCAACTACTAGCTTGTGACAACGCTGCAATTTTCATATTTGTCATACGTTTCTTCGAAGTATTGGTGATCTTTGTGAAGATGGCGGAGGGTAAGAAGTTAACTGATTGTGAAAGAGGAAGTTTTGTCTTCAACAGGAATGAGTAGTCGTGCTATTGCGATAAGAGACAGGAGAGATCAAAAGACTGTAGTCAACAATTTTTTTAAAATTGAAAGACAATTATGGTAAAACGAATACTGGGGAAAGACCCAAAAGATTTGTCCTCGTGATATAAAAAGTTTTTCCAACTTCCATCTACTGGAAAGTACTCAACCAGGAAACTGATTCCGACGACAGGTTTAAAAAGTTTGTCAAAAAACGATTTATAACTCAATTAGAAGGTCTGGAAGGTACACTTATAGAGCAAAATTGACTAAGCCTCAGTTACTGCAGAGACACAAAATACGTTGAACTTTGGCCAGAAAGTCATAACCTTTTGACAACCAATGGATTGAAATTATTTTCTGACGAAAAAAAATGGAATTTGGATGGACCAGATGGCTGGAATTTCTACTGGCATGATATAAATGGAAAAGAAATATTCTCCAAGCGCCAATAGGCGGAGGGTCTGTATCAAGACTTGGGCTGTTTTTCTTACAATGTTGTG